>JBBPBX010022937.1:5635-40966 GCA_038048925.1 Garcialebias charrua | reverse complement strand
ATACAGCTGTGGTGGGATGCATCACAGATAATGATGAATCCAGCTACAGACAGGAGGTGGAACATCTGGAGAGCTGGTGCAAAGAGAACAACCTTCACATGAATGTGAAGAAGACGAAGGAGATGATTGTGGACTTCAGAAGGAACAAACACACCCACACCCCACTGTATATAGGTGGATCTGCGGTGGAGGTGGTCTCCAGTTACAAGTACCTGGGTGTACACTTGAATGATAACCTCAGCTGGAGCAATAACACCACCAGCCTGATCAAGAAAGGTCATCAGAGACTCTACTTCCTCAGACGGCTGAGACGAGCCGGTCTGAGAAGCTCAGTCCTCACCTCGTTCTACAGGTGTGCAGTGGAGAGCGTCCTGTGCTCCAGCATCAACGTGTGGCATGGAGGCTGCACAGTTGCAGAGAGGAAAGCTCTACAAAGAGTGGTGAAGGCTGCACAGAAGTCTGTGGGAGTCAGTCTCCCCACCATCACAGACATCTACACCTCCAGATGCAGAAAAAGAGCCACCTGCATCATGAAAGACCTCACTCACCCAGCACACTCACTCTTTGCACCACTCCCCTCGGGACGGAGGTTGAGGAGCATCAAATGTAGAACCACTAGACTGAGGAACAGCTTCTACCCTGAGGCTGTCAGACTCATGAATAAATAAATAATAAGAATAAACACTGCAAAATGTCACATCATGCTGATACTGATCTGTTTCTTGTTGCTGCGTTCATCTGTGACTATCTGCGTTCATCTGTGACCATCTGCTCATGTTCGTGCTGCTGTTTATAATGATGTTTTTCTACTACATTAGGGCTTAGTGTATTACTAGCTGATGTCTCTCTTAGTTAATCCTAGATGTTATTATTGTTTTTCTCTTGCATTTGTTGTTGGATGTAACTGGGACCCCGTGTACATAATCTCGTTTTCAACACATACTACATGCGGTGCAAATGACAATAAATTCTCTCTGACTCTCTGACTTTTAATTTGAATGGCTTTAGCATTTGAGCTTCATTTTAAAGATTCTATATAAATATTTATAGAAGATAATAAAATCTGGAAGTTAGGCTTTTGTTGTAAATGTTTGGAGGTGTGAATATGATATTTATGATATGACGTTTCGCTTCTCATCCGAGGAGCTTTATCAATTCAGTGAGCAGACTGTGAGAGAGAGAAGTTATAAACAGGATAAGCCACTGACACGCACCAACATATGTAAATTTCTGAAGCTGTAGAAACCGTCAAAAAACGACTTCTACAAGACAAGGATTTGGACAAAAGGACCAACTTCACCCCAGACCATATCTGCACCCTGCTGGATCTCTGCCTTTCCACCACTTATTTCAAGTTCAATGACAGTTTTTATAGACAGAAGCACGGCTGTGCCATGGGATCTCCTGTGTGTGTCACCCATTGTTGCAAACCTCTACATGGAGGAAGTGGAACAGAGAGCCCTAAACTCCTGAGGGAACAGCGCCACGCCATTGGTTCTGATATGTGGATGATACCTGGGTCAAAATCCAAGAGAGGTGGAAGCGTTCACCAGTCACATTAACTCGGTCGACAACAACATCAAGTTCACCAGAGAGGATGCAAACAATAACAAGCTGCCTTTTTTGGACTGTTTGGTTCACATGGAAAGAGAGGACAGCCTCAACATTGAAGTTTACAGAAAACCAACCCACATACTGTAGACCAGTATCTTCTGTTTGACTCTCACCATCCACTGGAACACAAACTTTCTGTCATCAGAACTTTATACAGCATCGAGCCGAACACATCCCCACGAAGACAGAAGGGAAGGAAAAGGAACAGAAACACATTGAAACATCTCTCCAAACATGTGGATATCCTAACTGGGCTTTTCCCAGCCAACATGCATAGTTGGGCCCCACATGGGGTTATTGTGGGCTAGTTGGGTAATGAGTGGGCATGGGATTTATCTGGGCTAACTGCATGAGACCCATATGGTTATCCCATAAAGGAACCCATTTTGTGAGCCCTGTTGGGCTAAATATATGGGTCCTATACAGGATTAATGTGGGCTAACTGGCAATGGGACAGAAATGGGCAATTTTATATGGGACCCATGTGGTTTTAGTATAATGGGCCCAGCATGGGAAGCCCATGTGGGCAGACTGTATTTATCCCAAGTGGTATCAATGTGGGCTCACCTTACATGGGTTCAACCTGGGCATGGATATATAGGGCCCATTACATTTTTATGTGGGCTAACTGGGAATGGGACATAAATGGGCATTATTATATGGGACCCATGTGGTTTTAGTATAATGGGCCCAGCATGGGAAGCCCATGTGGGCTAACTGTATTTATCCCAAGTGGTATCAATGTGGGCTCACCTTACATGGGTTCAACCTGGGCATGGATATATAGGGCCCACTACATTTTTATGTGGGCTAACTGGGATTGGGACAGAAATGGGCAATATTATAAGGGACCCATGTGGTTTTGGTATAATGGGCCCAGCATGGGAAGCCCATGTGGGCTAACTGTATTTATCCCAAGTGGTATAAATGTGGGATCACCTTACATGGGTTCAACCTGGGCATGGTTATATAGGGCCCAATACATTTTTATGTGGGCTAACTGGGAATGGGACAGAAATGGGCATCATTATATGGGACCCATGTGGTTTTGGTATAATGGGCCCAGCATTGGAAGCCCATGTGGGCTAACTGTATTTATCCCAAGTGGTATAAATGTGAGATCACCTTACATGGGTTCAACCTGGGCATGGATATATAGGGCCCACTACATTTTTATGTGGGCTAACTGGGAATGGGACAGAAATGGGCAATATTATATGGGACCCATGTGGTTTCGGTATAATGGGCCCAGCATGGGAAGCCCATGTGGGCTAACTGTATTTACCCCAAGTGGTATAAGAGTGGGCCGACCTTACATGGGTTGAACCTGGGCATAGATATATAGGCCCCAGTTTAATTTTATTTGGGCTAACTGGGAATGGGACAGATATATGCATCAGTATATGGGACCCATGTGATTTTAGTATAATGTGCTCAGCATGGGAAGCCCATGTGGGCTAACTGTATTCATCCCAAGTGGTATAAATGTGGGATCACCTTACATGGGTTCAACCTGGGCATGGATATATAAGGCCCAGTACATTTTTATGTGGGCTAACTGGGAATGGGACAGAAATGGTCATCATTATATGGGACCCATGTGGTTTTAGTATAATGGTCACAGTATGGGAAGCCCATGTGTGCTAACTATATTGACCCCAAGTGGGATAAGTGTCGTATAACCTTACATGGGTTCAGCCTTGGCATGGATATACAGGCCCCAGTTCATTTTTATGTGGGCTAACTTGGAATGGGACAGAAATGGACATCATTATATGGGACCCATGTGGTTTTGGTATAATGGGCCCGGCATGGGAAGCCCATGTGGGCTAACTGTATTTACCCCAAGTGGGCTAAATGTGGGATGATCTTACATGGCTTCAACCTGGGCATATACAGGTAGTCCCCGAATTACGAGCGCTCTGATCTACGAGGTTCCAGACTTACGAGCTGGCGAATTTTTGGAAAAAACGCAAAAAATACTGAGTTTTCATGTGTTTTTTCACCACAGTTAGTTAGCTAAGCATATGGACACACGTTTCCGATCATTTTTATGCACTCATAAGCAGTTTTTGGATGAAAATAGAGTGTTTTTAGTCGCGCTAGCGAAACCGTTCCAATTTACGAGCGAAATTTCGGACTTACGAGAGACATGGCAACCGTTCCAAATTACGAGATTTCCGGTTTACGAGCGCCTCGTTGTAACGGATCTCGCTCGTAAATCGGGGACTACCTGTATATATAGGCCCCAGCTCATTTTTTTATGTGGGCTAACTGGGAATGGGACAGACATGTGCATCAGTATATAGGACCCATGTGATTTTAGTATAATGTGCCCAGCATGGGAAGCCCATGTGGGCTAACTGTATTTATCCCAAGTGGTATAAATGTGGGATCAACAGATACAGATTTAAACTGTACATTGAATTTACATTTATAAATTCAATGTATATTTTAAATCTGTATCTGTTGATCAAAACCAACAAGAATTACAACTCATAGTGCCACAATCAAAAACTAAACTAAAAAACAGGAAGTGAACCGTGTTGATTTCCCATCATGCTTAGCGGTATATTAGTGTTCAATTATAGTTTAAATCTGTATCCGTTGATCAAAGCCAACAAGAATTACAACTCATAGTGCCACAATCAAAAACGGGGAGTGGACTATGTTGATTTCCCATAATGTTTAGCAGTATTTTAGTGTTCCGGGCTGCACCATGAGTCAGAAGGACATCTGTGTTATAGAACTGCCTCTTGTTAAAGATTGGGTATTATCTGTTGTGAGGCTCAGAGTGTTCTTTGAGTGTAACTCACACAATGTTAAGACAGAAGTCACAGAGTATGGTGCAATATACGTGCTCTCGGCAGGTTGGATCGGAAAATCCGACACATAAATTATGCTGGTAAGAACACACATGGGTCTGTAATGAGCCTCATGTAAATTAACCATCTGGGAACCACTGAAAGCCCAGACAGTGCCCATTATAGTCTATCCGGGCAAACCCACGTGGGGCCACCATGGAAACTGTGGACAAACCCACTTATAACCCATATTTTTAGCCCAGTTGGGACCCAGTTTAGTCTCAGGTAGATATTCTTCAAGGCACACACATGGGTTTTACATCAGAGTCAGAGAGTCTTTATTGTCATTTGCACCGCATGTGGTACATGAGATGAAAACGAGATTATGTACACGAGGTCCCAGTTACATCCAACAACAAATGAAAGAGAAAAACAGTAATAACATCGAGAACTAACTAAGAAAAACATCAACTAGTAATACACTAAGCCTAATATAGTGGGAATAAACAGCAGCACGAACATGAGTTTGTATGAGCAGATGGTCACAGATGGTCACAGATGAACACAGCAACAAGAAAACATATCAGCATCACCATGATGTGATATTTTGCAGTGTTTATTTTAATTTTATTTTTATTTATTCATGAGTCTAACAGCCTCAGGGTAGAAGCTGTTCCTCAGTCTAGTGGTTCTACACTTGATGCTCCTCAACCTCCGTCCTGAGGGGAGTGGGGCAAAGAGTGAGTGTGCTGGATGAGTGAGGTCTTTCATGATACAGGTGGCTCTTTTCCTGCATCTAGAGGTGTAAATGTCTGTGATGGTGGGGAGACTGACTCCAACAGACTTCTGTGCAGCCTTCACCACTCTCTGCAGAGCTTTTCTTTCTTCAACTGTGCAGCCTCCATGCCACACGTTGATGCTGGAGCACACGATGCTCTCCACTGCACACCTGTAGAACGAGGTGAGAACTGGGCTGCTCAGACCAGCTCGTCTCAGCCGTCTGAGGAAGTAGAGTCTCTGATGACCTTTCTTGATCAGGCTGGTGGTGTTGTTGCTCCAGCTGAGGTTATCATTCATGTGTACACCCAAGTATTTGTAGCTGGAGACCACTTCCACTGCAGACCCACCTATTATCAGTGGGGCATGGGTGTGTTTGTTCCTTCTGAAGTCCACAATCATCTCCTTTGTCTTCTTCACATTCATGTGAAGATTATTCTCTTTGCACCAGCTCTCCAGGTGTTCCACCTCCTGTCTGTAGCTGGACTCATCATTGTTTGTGATGCATCCCACCACCGCTGTATCATCTGCAAACTTAACAATATGACAGCCTGGAAGTGTGGCTGTACAATCATATGTGAGCAGAGTGAACAGAAGGGGGCTCAGCACACATCCCTGAGGAGAGCCAGTGCTGAGGGTTATGGTGGAGGAGGAGAAGTTGTGGATCTTCACGGACTGTGGTCTGTCTGTTAAGAAGTCTAGTATCCAGTTACAAATAGAGGGGCTTAGTCCAAGTGTAGATAGTTTGTCTATCAGAGTTTGGGGGATCATGGTGTTGAAGGCAGATGTGAAGTCCACAAAGAGCAGACGCACGTATGAGTCCTTCTGATCCAGGTGGGTGAGAGCAGTGTGGACCACGGAAGAAATGGCGTCCTCTGTTGATCGGTTCTCACGGTATGCGTATTGATGAGGGTCCTCATTGATGTTGACGGTTGCCTTGATGTGGGACATGACCAGTTTCTCAAAACATTTAGCGACTATCGGGGTGAGGGCCACCGGTCTATAGTCATTCAGACCAGTCACTGTGGAGCTCTTTGGGACTGGGATGATGGTCGCGGTCTTCAGGCAGGTGGGAACTGACTCCAGTGCAAGTGAGGTGGTGAAGATGTCAGCCAGCACCTCACAGAGCTGGTCCGCACATTCCTTCAGAACTTTCCCTGGGATGTTGTCTGGTCCGGTTGCTTTATGAGGATTAATCTTTCTGAGACTGCCTCTCACTTCTGCTGCGGACACCCTGAGATGCTCTTCATCTGGTGATGAGGTGAGTCTGGTGCTAGCTGGTCTGTTTGGATCATCAAAACGTGCATAAAACTTATTGAGGGCATCAGGCAGAGATGGGTCCCTGGGGCATTGTTTGTTTTTGCCTTTGTAATCTGTTATGCATTTAATACCCTTCCACATGCTCCGTGGGTCTTGTGAGGTGAACTGTCCCTCGATCCTCTGTGCATACGTGGCCTTGGCCTTCTTAATGCCATCCTTCAGTTCATTCCTGCTCTTTCTCAGTTCCACTTTATCTCCTGACTTGAATGCAGTGTCTCTGGCTGCTAGCAAGGCGTGAACTTCTTTATTTAACCAGGGTTTCCGGTTCGGGTAGGATTTCACATATTTTTTTATGGATACATTTTCAGAGCATGTACTGATGTAACCCAGGACTGAGGAAGCGTACAATTCCATGTCCACTGAACTACCATCAGTGGCTGCTTCTCTGAAAACAGACCAGTTTGTCCTCTCAAAACAGTCTCTCAACATGGGGGAACTATCTTGAGGCCAGATTGTTATTTCTCTTTGTTCCGGCTTCCGGCGCCTGAGTGGAGGGAGTTCTCTTGGCGCCAGAATCAGAGAGTCGTGGTCTGAAGCTCCGAGCGCTGGGCGTGTCTTCGCCGTGTATGCCCCCTTTACATTTGTGAAGACTTGGTCGAGTGTTTTATCTCCTCTCGTGGCTGCGAAGACGTTCTTATTGAAGGCTGGGAGGGACACCTGGAGATCCACGTGATTGACGTCCCCGCAGACAATGAAAAGCCCCTCAGGATATTTACACTGCAGCGAGGTGAGTAAGTCGTGAATCTCTCTCTGGGCGTCATTAGCATTAGCATCGGGTGCTATGTAAATAACGCTGATTACGATCACTGAATAGTCACGTGGCATATAATGCGGCCTACATCTTATTGTGATCAACTCCACGGCAGCTGAACAAGCTCTTTTTATCACAGCACAGTTCGTGCACCAATCTTTGTGTACGTAAATACAAACACCACCACCTCGCGTTTTCCCCGTAGTCTCGAAGCACCGGTCTGTTCTGAAGAAGAGCCGGTCGTCCAGCTCGTAAACAGAGTCTGGAGTCTCCTCAGAAATCCACGTTTCCGTAAGACAAAGCACGGAACATCTTCTCATCTCCTCCGACGTGGTTACCCTCAAACGAAGTAGATCCATCTTGTTGTCGAGTGAGCGAACGTTAGACAGGAAAAGAGCCGGCATCGGGGGTTTACCGGTTTTAGCGTCTTTCCGCATTCTCGTCATAATTCCTGCACGACAACCCCGCTTCTTTTCTCGTGAGCAGCGCTTTCTTTTCTTTCCCCTGGAGTGCATCTGCTTCCAGAAGGACGTTTTTAGCAGGTCCAATCTTCCGAGTTCTGATTTGAGTTCGTTGCTGATTTCAGCTGTGCCCTGTGGTAAATCCGCTCCAATTCTTAACAGATCAGTTCGGCTGTAATTCACCCGCAAAACACGCGCAGAGTCAGGTACAAAAACACTTTTAAAATTACTAAAAACTAGAGATGATCCGGGAACTCGTGAAGCTGCGGCTGCACTGAGCGCGGCCATCTTGGTAACATGGGTCTCATTTAAGTTAAACATTTGGGTCCCACTGAAAGCCCAGTCAGGGCCCATTAAAATCTATCTGGGCCAACCCATGTGGGGCCACCATGGAAACCGTGGACAAACCCACTTATTACCCATATTTTTAGCCCAGTTGGGACCCAGTTTAGTCCCAGGTAGATATTCTTCAAGGTACACACATGGGTTTTACATGGGTCTCATTTAAGTTAAACATATGGGTCCCACTGAAAACCCAGTCAGGGCCCATTAAAATCTATCTGGGCCAACCCATGTGGGGCCACCATGGAAACCGTGGACAAAACCTTTTGGGGCCCATGTTTTTTGCACATATGTATACCATATGGGGCCCACCTGGGCATGCTGGCTGGGTTGTCACGTCAGCGAGGAAATTTACAAAACACAATAATAAACAGAAAAAGGAGAACAGACGAAAAAACATTGTCATCCCTTATGTTGCTGGACTATCAGAAAATTTCAGAAGGATTTTCAACAAACACAACATCCCAGTACATTTCAAACCCAGCAGGACTCTCACGCCGGGTACCCACCTAAATTGTCAGAACGCTCCTGCCGCCCCCTTTTGGCCGCTTGTCACTGATGCCAGGTACCCACTGGGACGCGTCCGATGACGCGCACTGGGGGGAGGCAGAGGGTCATCAGTTGTTGTGTTTTCATGCTGCTGGCAGATAAAATCAGCAGCACATGACCCCGTTCCTACTGGAGTGGGTTTTCTACGAGCCGAACTGCAGCTCCGACAGTCTTTGTTGAGATTAAAACGTTTTTTTATGTTTGGGATGATGTACGCTGGAGCGGACAGCAGCAACTGTTTAAAATGTCAAGTTTCTTACCTGAGTCTGGTTCCAATTCATGGAGGCTTGATGGGGTAAGTTTAAAAAGTCCAAAAAAAGTCCTGTTGTCGTTGTGTAATCACATAGCAGAGGCTCTCCCGATTGTTTGCTGGACGCGTCGAGCAACGTCGAGCCGCAAAACATCAACTTTTCGATCCAACGCTGGTCAACGCGAAGGTTGCTTCGGACGCGCGCGTGCGTGGAAAGGAACTGCCGCGTGCCGCCGCGCCGCTTCAATCACTCAGAACGCGCCGCTTCACGGTTCGCCGCGCCTCCACATAGACTTTCAATGTAAACCGGCCGCTTCAGCCGCCCGACACGAGTCCGGTGGGTAACCGGCATTAGACAGAGGCTGGTGCACCCTAAGGACAAAACACACAAACAGAGTGGTGTAGTGTATGCAGTCCAGTGCAGCGAGGACTGTCCAGACCTATACATTGGAGAAACTAAACAGCCCATCCACAGAAGAATGTCCCAACACAGGAGAGCCACCTCCTCTGGACAAAACTCAGCTGTTCACCTCCACCTCACGGACAAGGGACACTCTTTTGAGGACCAGAATGTACATATTTTGGACCGAGAGCACAGGTGGTTTGAGAGAGGTGTGAAGGAGGCGATTTATGTAAAACGAGAGAAACCAAAACAGAGGAGGAGGTCTCAGATTCCAAATTTCTAAAACTTATGGTGCGGCCCTGGGTTTGGTTCCCAGGCGTCTCACACCTGATGAGAACAGAGGAGCCTCGTTTGTGAATTAGACTAACAAAGACTTTGACAAGTCCCTGCTATTAATGTGTGAGGTGTGACTTGTCAATTTACATACAGTATGTGTGTGTGTTTTCTGTAAGCTCTGTTTTCACACACTGAATTTTGAATGGGTCACAGGCACGTGTTATCCCAAGTATGTGTGGGTGTTACTTTCCAATTTACATATGTTGGTGCGTGTCAGTAACCGTGTTTCCATCCATTTTCATTTCGAATTTTGAGCTAATTTTTGAAATCTCGCAAATATGTAAATACAAATTAATGCGAAGCAGAAGTGTTTCCATCTACTGGCTTGTAGCGCATCTACCGGGCCACGCACAGCGTCATTACGTCAGACGTCAGCACTGCGCATGTCTACAGTAAACAGGAAGTAGCGGTTGAAAACAGAACCCGGCCACACATCTCGTCAAAATGGAGAGAATATTTCAGGTACGTGTTGCTATCGGGCAAGTTGTATTTATTCTGTCATGCCAACTAGTTTTAGCGATGTTACATGTTGTCCGGAGCGGAAACAGCTGAACGTCACGTGACGTGAATGTTCGCTACGGCAGAACTGAGTCGGAAAATCTGTTTCCATCTGTCGTTTTGCGCATCTGCTCATTTTCGAAGATCCCAAAAACCACCTCAAGCGAGCGTATAAACTTTTTGGCGAAGTTGAGGAAGTAAATTCGGATTTTGCCGTTTCCATTAAGCTTTTCTGCTGCGATACTTCAAAATGCATCTAGAAACCTTGATGGAAACACGGCTAGTGGCTTATCCTGTTTATAACTTCTCTCTCTCTCACAGTCTGCTCACTGAATTGATAAAGCTCCTCGGATGACAAGCAAAACGTCTTTCTGTTACAAATACAGTCCAGTTGTTCTGTATTGAATGCCTATTTTGGTGTTTGCATTGGTTTTTACAACTTAGCAGTTGTTTGAAGCCACTTGGAGAGGTCAAAGTCGAGAGCTTCAGATCGTGCAAGATATTCCAGGAAACAGGAGCATAGTAGAAGGCCCTTTTGCCTAGTTCAATCTGCACTGAGGGAACACTGCATGTAATAATATCCTGAGAGTGCACGGCACGCTGTAGCTGCACTCACGCAGTGACATGTAATAAGTGCTATGTTTTGTCATCATTGTCTGTTCCCATACAATGGCAAAATTGGTTCTCTGCATTTAACCCATCACACCTGGGATACACCCATGTGGAGCAGTGGGCAGCTATGCAAGCGCCTGGGGAGCAATTAGGGATAGGTGTCTTGCTCAGAGACAACACGACATGTGTGAATGGCTGGGGATCAAATCTGGGACTTTCAGGTCCCGAGTCGGCTGCTCTACCTCTACCCCGTCTAGGCCTCAAAGGAGGAGATGTATGAAGGTAACAGACCAAGAAGTGTTTTAAAGATGAAAATATACCAGTGAGAGAATCTGTGTGAAGTTCATAAAGACCAGTTAACCAGTGAATACAGGGTGCAATTTTTGGTTATGTAGTTACAACCAGTTATGGATCTTAGCGCACCGTGATAGACCGCGTCCAACATCTGCAAGGTGCTTGCAGGAGCGTTCATGTAAATAATGTCACCATGGTCAATGGAGGGGAGAAAGGTAGCAGTTACAAATCATTTCCAGGCGTTCAGTTAGACAGGATCTATTTCTGAACAAGAAACCCAGTTTAACTTTCAGTTTCTTTACCAAGATGCAATTTGACCAAAATACAACTACATGTACAGTGGAGTTGACTGTGGAGGGTGGAGTTCCGCCCTCCACAGGTTCACAGATGAATGATTTGCTGGGGTGTGGATTTGTCACACAATTGGACCAGTCACAATACTCACACTAGATCTGTGAAAGTAAACACAATCATATTTAGGCCATATTTTTAGTGCCTTGTGTGTTTAAAGTGTCTTTTTCTTTCTTTCTTTCTTTCCTTTCTTTCTTTCTTTCTTTCTTTCTTTCTTTCTTTCTTTCTTTCTTTCTTTCTTTCTTTCTTTCTTTCTTTCTTTCTTTCTTTCTTTCTTTCTTTCTTTCTTTCTTTCTTTCTTTCTTTCTTTCTTTCTTTCTTTCTTTCTTTCTTTCTTTCTTTCTTTCTTTCTTTCTTTCTTTCTTGTTGCAGTCAGAGAAAGGATGTGTTTGTAACCAAATCCTTTATGCATATCCAAATGAAGCATGTAATTTAAGTTGGTCCTCGTTGAGACATGGAGGAGTATGCATGTTATGTAATGCATAATTATCACTGGAGATTGTAAAAAGCATATGTACAACACAGCAAGAGGTTTTGTGGGCTTTTTCCTATTGGACTTGCATAGGAGGTAACTCTGTCTGACCCTCCTGCTGCGCTTGGGTTATTTTGGCCCAGGGACAACAAGAGGGTTTAGAGCACCAGCATTTATCTTAGTTAAATTTCTTTTTGTCTTTTTATTATGGGGCTTATTAGAAGCTGTAGAAACAGAAGTAGTAATAGTTGATATTGTTGTAGTTGAAGATCCTTTTATTTTATTTCCAATTCAGTTTATATAGCGCCAAGTCACAACAGAAGTCGTCTCAGGGCACTGAACAGTGGGTGGTTTGGATGAGGTTATTATTAGTGACAATTCAGAGAGCTCAACAGAACAAAAACAGTCCAAACATAGATCAGGTTCTAGTGACGTTTTTAAAGTTGTCTCATCTGACACAGAACCAGAGGCGATACTAGGCATGTTGGTTTGAATTTGTTCCCTAATTGAAATAATTTTATTTATAAAGAATCTCATAAAGTCATCACTGCTTATAGTTGTAGGAATACGTGAATCAACAGAGATGTAATTTTTCATTAGAGTAGCGATGGTACTGAAAAAGAACCTTGGGTTAATTTTATTCTCATCAATTAAAGATGAATAATATCAAGTTCTAGCTTTACGGAACACATTTTTTGTACGTTAGCAGGCTATCTCTCCAGGATAAGATTCCTCATTATTAGTAGAGCGCCATTTTCTTTCCATCTTTCTAGATGTGTGTTTTAAAGTATGTAACTCAGAACTGAACCAGTGAGCTAATCTCTGATTGATTACTTTATTTTTCAGCGGAGCAGCTTTATTGAGTGAAGTTTGCAAAGAAGTTGTAAAATGATCAATCAGATGATCAAAGTCACTGCTCTCTGATATATTACTCTTATAATGGACTGATAGAGCTGTATTACCTTTGTAGTGGGATTTTTTTTTCCTTAATTTTTGTTGTACATGCACTGAATGTAATTTTGATTGAATTTTGATGAATAGTGGACATTGAAAAAAGGGGTATGGAGATAACGAGCATCTTTCAGTATAATAATTACTTTATTTGAATGTACTTTGTATCAAACGTGCTACAAACTCACAAATCTCGGACAACAAAGTAAAAAAAAAAAATGACTGGAAAAAATCTCATGTCATAAGAATGACATGCAAACATCCCTTACATCTTTATTGTTTCTGGCTCAATGATTTTAAAATTTGATCATTCCTAATTGATCTCTATTGTTTGTTCTTAGATGTAAACAATATAGTGGTGTGCATTTTCTCCCTGGGTGAGGACCGTCAGAGCCTCCAAGCCGCTTGCCTCCTCCATCACCATCACCTGGTTTCCATCCACAGCCCCCTCCACATTCACCACCAACAGCTGATCGCTACAGTCACCAACCTCCTGCTCTTCAGCCATCTGTAACGTTAATTATACATTAATTTTAATAATCCTTTAGCTAAAGACAACAAAGTGACGCAATACTGTTTACCTGTTGTACTACAGCCAAAGTGCTGGGAGACATGGCAACCAAGGAAGCGACTTCACTGTGAGTCTCTGAGCTGAGTCTAGTCATCTGCTGGATATTTACTAGAGAAACATGACACACGATTGCTGTAACAGTTTAAAGTCTGCAGTAAAATAGGATCATTAAATAAAAGATATGTGTCTTATTGTTGCTAAGGTTACCATTGTCCACCATGGCAGCTACAGGTGTATTGGTGAGCTGCTCTTCATTCTCCACGTACTCGCAATGAGCCTCTGTTTCTTCAACTACCTGCACAGATGTTCAAACAAAACGAAATTGTTAATTTATTTCTGTTTGTATCTGAAACATTTAGTGCTTTTAATATTTTTGTGTAAAGAATCCTGAGACATTTGTTGCATCAATGAATATTGCACGTCATAACCTGTCTTTTCACATGTATGCAGACGATTTACAAATCTATCTGCCAGTCACTCCCAACCCCTCACTCA
This sequence comes from Garcialebias charrua, assembly GCA_038048925.1. Classification (NCBI taxonomy): domain Eukaryota; kingdom Metazoa; phylum Chordata; class Actinopteri; order Cyprinodontiformes; family Rivulidae; genus Garcialebias; species Garcialebias charrua. The sequence continues at coordinate 27,115 of JBBPBX010022937.1, read as the reverse complement.
GTTCAAACACTCTTGTCAACTGCTTAAATGACATTAAGCACTGGCTCTCTCAAAACTTCCTCCACCTAAACACAGATAAAACTGAATGCATTTTATTTGGTGCACCTGATGACACCAGCAACATCCTTCCCAGTCCCAGTGTTGGTTTTCCCCTCCCCCACTTCAACCCGGTGGTCAGAAATCTTGGAGTGCAGCTTGACTCCAACTTAAAGTTTGATAAACAGATCAGTTCTGTTGTCAAGACCAGCTTCTTTCAGCTCCGTCTGCTCTCCAAAGTCAAGTCATTTCTCAGCCGTGGTGATCTGGAGAAGGCCATCCATGCCTTTGTGACCTCCAGACTTGATTATTGTAATGCTTTGTATGTTGGTATTAATCAATCCTCCATCTCCCGTTTACAGCTTGTACAGAACTCTGCCGCGCGCTTTTTGACCAACACACGAAAATATGAACACATCACTCCTGTCCTGTCCTCTCTACACTGGCTCCCGGTTCAGTTCAGGATACAGTTCAAGCTGCTCCTGTTTGTTTTCAAAGCTCTGAATGGACTTGCACCTCTCTACATCTCAGAACTTTTGAAAGCCCATCAGCCCGGCAGAGCTTTACGATCTGCCAGTCAACACCTGCTGGAGGTGCCTCGCTCAAGGTACAAACAATGGGGAGACCGGTCATTTTCTGTTGCCGGCCCTAAAGCCTGGAACAGTCTCCCCCTTGAGCTGCGTGCCACCTCTGATCTGACTCTGTTCAAAACCAGACTGAAGACCCACTTGTTCAAAAAAGCTTTCAGTGTGTAACTTTTATTACTTTTGGTATTTTAATATGTAGCATTTTTTATTTCCATTGCCTTTTTATTTCCACTTGTTCAAATAAGCTTCCAGTGTGTAACTTTTATTACTTTTGGTATTTTAATATGTAACATTTTTTATTTCCATTGCCTTTTTATTTCCACTTGTTCAAAAAAGCTTTCAGTGTGTAACTTTTATTACTTGTGTTATTTTAGTGTTATTTTAGTATGTAGCATTTTTTATTTCCATTGCCTTCTTTTATTGCTGTTGTTTCTTATTCTATTTTCATTGATTTATTGTTCCAGTTTATTCATCTTTTTATCCTGTTAAGCACCTTGGTCAATGCAAGGCATTGTAGGAAGGTGCTATACAAATAAAGTTTATTATTATTATTATAATGAACTTTGACTGATAAAATATAACAATGGACGGTCAAAGTTGTGATTTGTTTCCTGTGTGTTCGTAAGTTATTTACCTCCCATTTGGCTTCCAACACTTTCAGATGGTGTTTGTTCTTCAGGTGGCGGTTTAACTCCCACTTTGTTCCATAAACAAAATCGCACTCTGGACACTTTAATGCACCTGAATACAGGGAAAATGAATACAAAAGCTATGTTAGGCTTGGCAGAGCACAAGTTTTTTATTTATTTATGTAAGCACCCCCACGTTTCTGAGATAAAAAGTGTGGAGATAGATGGGGCTGTGTTCTTAGACTTACAGAAAGTGTTTGAACCAGATGACTGTGGCATTTCTGTTTGATAAACTATTTAATTCAATTCAGTTTATTTATATAGCACCAAGTCACAACTGAAGTTGTCTCAGGGCACTGAACAGAAACATTTACATGCATAAGAAAGCCGGTTAGTTAAGTTATCTATCTAAGGAAGCCAGCAGATTGTGTTGAATCTTCACTTTGTTGAAGTTTCCCATCCTGAGCAAGCACAAAGGCAACAGTGGAAAGGAAAAGTTCCCTTTAATTAGGAAGAAACCTCCAGCAGAACCAGGCTCAGGACAAGCGGCCATCTGTTTTAACAGACTGGGTTTGAGAGGAACAGGAAGGAGGAGCAGACAAACAAAGAATGACAAGTCCAGATGGGGGAGTAGCGGCGCAGAGGTTAGAGACAGTGGGCCTGTGATCGGAAGATCGCCGGTTCAAGCCCCAGTACTAACAACATCAAAAATGTGGGTGGAAAAGGTGAAACACCCACATCTGCCTCCACCCTCATTCGCCCCACTCTGGACCCATGAGCAAGGCCCTCAACCCCCACCATCTGCTCCCTAACAGGTCTCTCTTGAAAATGAGTTCTCGTGGTTCAATGAGACTACCTGGATAAATAAAGGGTAAATAAATAAAAAAAGAAAAATTTACGTTCTATTGGAAGAAAAACAAAAAACATGTCAAGATAGAAATCATTACAAATACAAACGGGTAGAGCAAGTAAAGTCCACAGCAGAGTGAAGAAACGTGGTCAGTTTGTTCTCCAGCAGTCGAAGCCTATAGCAGTATAACCAAGGGATAGCTCAGGAAACGCAAGGCGACCCATAATATATGATTTATCAAAAAGAAAAGACTTAAAGGTATTGTACGGAAGAGTATTGCAGTCAACCATGAAGAAAAAATTTGGAGCTTATGTAGTAATAACGTGATACGTATGTAGTAATAACGTGATACGTATGTAGTAATAACGTGATACTATGTAGTAAAAACGTGATACGTATGTAGTAATAACGTGATACTATGTAGTAAAAACGTGATACTATGTAGTAATAATGTGATACGCATGTAGTAAAACGTGATACTATGTAGTAAAAACGTGATACTATGTAGTAATAATGTGATACGTATGTAGTAAAAACGTGATACTATGTAGTAAAAACGTGATACTATGCAGTAGTAACGTGATACGTATGTAGTAATAATGTGATACTATGTAGTAAAAACGTGATACTATGTAGTAAAAACGTGATACGTATGTATAGATGTAGCATTCGCGTAGCCAGTAGTTTAGGAGGGACGGTTCCTTTAAATATATAGTAGACCTGCGAAAAGCCACATGCCTCAGTAGCACAATGGAAAGCATGTCTGCTTTCCGCTCCAACGACCCAGGTTCGATCCTGACCTGGTTGAACTTATTTTACTTTTTTTTATTGGATAAATTCATTCATTCATTCATTCAACCTTTATTTATACAGGCTAGCCTCGTTGAGTCACGGGGACTCATTTACAAGAGGGACCTGTCTCACTCACACCAAACAACCATCCACTCTCACACTCACACCTAGGGTCAATTTAGAGTCACCAATCAGCCTAACAAGCATGTTTTTTGGTCTGTGGGAGGAAACCGGAGTACCCGGAGGAAACCCACGCATGCACGGGGAGAACATGCAAACTCCACCCAGAAAGGCCCCGGACCGGGATTTGAACCGGCAACCTTCTCGCTGAGAGGCAGCAGCTCTACCAGTTGTGCCACCGTGCTGCCCAATATATAATATATATAATATATAATGTGCCTAATATATATCTACTGTACAGTATATATATTTATATATATTTAGATTTTTATTTATTTTGAAGCCGATTTACACCGTTTCCGGCAGTTTCCGGTTTAGCTGCGGAGGCTACAGCTTGCCCTGTACTCTCTAAAAAAGCTAAGTCTGGTCCTCTGGACATTCAAAAAACAAAACAAAACTTGTTGGACCAAGCTGGACAGGCAGCAGCTGTGGAAAAGTAGCTGTTTTATGGACGGCGGTTTTACAACGTAAACAAATGGAGAATCCGGAGGAGGGAGGGAAGAACGGAGGAAATGGCTTCACCAGCAGTCCAGAGTAGGAAATTAACTCTTTTTTCCCTTCATTATGGCTCTGAAACATATGTGTTTTTTGATAATTATGTAGGGTACTGTGTTAGGATAGGCTAAGTGCTTGGTAAAATACAGTACTGTACGTATAAGGTGCAGTTTGGACGTATGTTTCGAGTTACGTCGAAATTCGCTTTACAACGGAGCGTAGGAATGAGCATAGGAACGGAACTCTGTCGTAAGTCGAGGACTACCTATATTTGTTTTTGAAGAGAAAAGAGAGGAAGATCACACTGAGTGTCACAATCCTGCTTGTGAATACAAACTTCAACCTGTGAATACACACTTCTGCCTGTGAATACAAACTCCTGCCTGTGAATGCACACGTCAACCTGTGAATACACACTCCTGCCTGTGAATGCACACGTCAACCTGTGAATGCACACGTCAACCTGTGAATACACACTCCTGCCTGTGAATACACACTTCTGCCTGTGACTACACACTCCTGCCAATGACTACATGCTCCTGCCTGTGAATACACACTTCTGCCTGTGAATACACACTTCTGCCTGTGAATACACTCTTCAAGTTGTGAATACACATTCCTGCCTATGAATACACACTTCTGCCTGTGAATACAAACTCCTGCCTGTGAATACACACTTCTGCCTGTGAATACACACTCCTCCTGCCTGTGAATACACACTCCTCCTGCCTGTGATGACAACACTCCTGCCTGTGAATACGTACACACTCCTCCTGCCTGTGACAACACACTCCTGCCTGTGAATACACACTCCTCCTACCTGTGAATACACACTCCTCCTGCCTGTGACTACACGCTCCTGCCTGTGAATACACACTTCTGCCTGTGAATACACACTCCTGCATGTGACTACACACTCCTGCCTGTGACTACACGCTCCTGCCTGTGAATACCCGTGCCCACTGCCCACTCCTGCCCGTGCTTTAAAGACACACTCCTGCCTGTGACTACACACTCCTGCCTGTGATGACACAATCCTGCCTGTGACTACACACTCCTGCCTGTGATGACACAATCCTGTTTGTGAGAACACACTCCTGCCTGTGACTACATACTCCTGCCTGTGAATACACACTCCTGCCCATGAATACACACTCCTACCTGTGAGAACACACTCCTGCCTGTGAAGACACACTCCTGCCTGTGACTACACACTCCTGCCTGTGATGACACAATCCTGCCTGTGACTACACACTCCTGCCTGTGAATACACACTCCTGCCCGTGAATACACACTCCTGCCTGTGATGACACACTCCTGCTTGTGACGACACATTCTTGCCTATGAATACACACTCCTACCTGTGAATGCCCACTCATGCCCGTGAATACACTCCTGCCAGTGAGGACACACTCCAGCCTGTGAATACACACTCCTGCCCGTGAATGCACACTCCTGCCTGTGAGGACACAATTCGGCCTGTGAAGACACACTCCTGCCTGTGAAGACACACTCCTGCCTGTGAAGACACACTCCTGCCTGTGACTACACACACCTGCCTGTGAAGACACACTCCTGCCTGTGACTACACACACCTGCCTGTGACTACACACTCCTGCCTGTGACTACACACACCTGCCTGTGAGGACACACTCCTGCCTGTGACTACACACTCCTGCCTGTGAATACACACTCCTGCCCGTGAATACACACTCCTGCCTGTGACTACACACTCCTGCCTGTGACTATACACTCCTGCCTGTGACTACACACTCCTGCCCGTGAATACACACTCCTGCCTGTGAGGACACAATTCGGCCTGTGAAGACACACTCCTGCCTGTGAAGACACACTCCTGCCTGTGATGACACAATCCTGCCTGTGACTACACAATCCTGCCTGTGAGGACACACTCTTGCCTGTGACTACACACTCCTGCCTGTGATGACACAATCCTGCCTGTGAATGCACACTCCTGCCTGTGACTACACACTCCTGCCTGTGAATACACACTCCTGCCCGTGAATACACACTCCTGCCTGTGAGGACACATGCCTGCCTATGAAGACACACTCCTGCCTGTGAGGACACACTCCTGCCTGTGAATACACACTCCTGCCTGTGATGACACACTCCTGCCTATGAAGATACACTCCTACCTGTGCCCAGTCCCTGACGTTACGTCATCAGCCTTTGATAATCATCGGACGTGTGTTCGAATGTTTCCTTGAGTTGTTTGTTTGTTTAAGTTTTTTTTTTTTTTTACCCTTGCGTGGCCCAAATGTGAATAAACATAAAACCATTGTTATCTACAACAATGATGACCCCTTAAGAGCACTTGGGATTATAATGGTGGATGTTGGACTTTAACTTTTATAGAGCCTTTGCTGCTGGTGTGTTTTATGTGTATAAATGTTTGTATAGCAGGGGCCCCGATGTTGTCCCGTCTACTGGAAGCAGGGCCCACCCAGATTTCCACTCCGTTAGGTTTTATGGTGGCTGCAGACTCTGCCTCGGGTGTTTCTGTCTCTGCTGCCACTCCCGTTTTTGCAGAATCCACAGTCTCAGCAACTACAGGTTTGTTCACTTCTCACCTGTAAGACTAAATATGAAGATGCCAGCTTACGCAGTGAAGATCACAGTTGTGACAACATTAATATTTCTGGTTGAAAATGTGCAGAGGTGGATGTGACAGCCCCATCTGAGCAGCCGGAGCGCCATCCTGAATATACAGAAGAAAAGGTGACGCAGCTCAGCGACGAGGATGTGACCGTGTCCTACATGGGAGACGAGCTGGACCTGAAGACAGTGGGAGACATTATTGCCATCATTGAAGACAAGGTTCAAGAATATTTATTTTAAAATGGTTCATATGTTTGTTTGTTCACCAGCTCACTGGTAGATTTAGTGAATTTCTGCGCTATAAAACTACTTTAAAGATTTTGTCGTATTTCTTTGCCCTACAGGCAGATGAGGCTGCAGAGGCTTTGGATGCAGCTGCAGTTGAAGCTGCTCTGTCCCTCTGTGAGGAGAACGTCCACGCCCTATCTGGATCCTGGGCAACCGGGCCATTCCAGCCCCAAGAGCCTCACCCCACAGTGTCTGTGGTGGTCACACAGTCCTCATCCTTTCATCGCAGCCTGGAGGGGGGAACAGATGCTTCACTCTCCTCTCTGTACAGCAGTCAAGAAAACAGCCTCACTGTGTTTCCTGTGGAACTGAGGAGCCTTCCTCTAAGCTCCTCATGCAGCTCAAAGACTTTGGAGCGCTGCCGCGGTGCAACGCCTCCACAGGCCGATGCAACAAGAGAGACCAAGGAGGCAGGGGGCCCTAACAAACAAGCTTTAATGGATGGCAGCAAAGAACGGGAAAGGGAAAATAAGCCACAGCAACTATATGAAAAAGACTATAGAGGTATGCACACTTAAAGGGATGGATCAGGTCTTCTGAAGTAAACTTCTGTGGAAAGGTTAAAATCAAAGAAACATTTTTGCAAAAATGACGTTTGAATGCTGAGTGCTGAATGACTGCTGAAACAAATGTTAAAGCTAAAAGAAGCAGAACACTCAAATGTAGCAAATGCTATAATTTACAGGCTAGCTAAATGTAGAAAAAGCTAGCATTGAGTTAAAATAGCAAAAGAGAAGCTAAAATTAGAAAGGGTCTAGCTCAGGGGTGTCAAACTCATTTTGATCTGGGGGCCGCATACAGCTTAATCTGATCTCAAGTGGGCCAGACGAGTAAACTCATTCCAAAATTTCATAGAACGCACAGTAAGCCCACTTTTTCTTTGTATAAGTGCAAAGAAGAATTAATTTAAAAAAATCTTTACATTACATTAATAGTCCTTTCACACTTTTAATCAGTTTAACATTTATTTAAGACTTAAAACACATTAAAAAACTGATCAAAGTGATTGCACAACGTTTTAAAACATTTAGTCAACAAACAGTTTTGTCTGCCGTTTAGTCAGAACGCCCTCTGCAGGCCTCTGCGTAAATTACATGTTGAGTTTGAAAACCTGTTGGTTAAACAGACATTTGATTTGGCCCCTTCCTTGTTAATGCATAAAAATGTAAACAAAAAAACTTCAGAGTACGGCTTTGATGCTATTTGGCTAGCAACTACTGTACATAGCTGGCTTTCACCGCAGCATCACTGACCTCTCGGCTCTGGGTGAAAACAGATTGCTGTTTCCAGAGACCAACCAGCATTTCATTTACCTTCTGTTTTCTCAGTTCTTCGTGCAAGTGGTGACGAAGATTGTACTCCTTCAGCACAGAAATGTTGGTTACGTATCGTAACCCCAGATTCTACGAGTTTAGCGGAGCCCTTTAGCTCCTATTAGCTCCTATTGGAATCCTCCCCCCGCGCGTCAGCGCCTACTGAAAACCTTTTAGTCCACGTCCACCTACCGGATGGGCCCACCCCTCGGGTCGATAAAACCCCTCGACCGAGGTGAAATTGCCTCCAAAAATAGCTAATTCATTCAGCCATTTTGGATACAGAGTGGCCCGATAGCTAAAGGGCTCCGCTATACTCGTAGAATCTGGGGTTACGATACGTAACCAACGTTCTAACTTCGTATAGCGTAGCCCTTTAGCTCCTATTGGAATAAAGGGTGAAGCAGGAAATAGTCCATGCCACGCTGGATCCAACCAATGTGGAGCATCTGCTCACCTAATCCCAATAAGCACGTCCTTCCTCATGCATGAGGGAGGGCAGGTGGTGGGCTGGAGGAAGGCCTGCAGGCCTTTAATCAACCTCCAGACTTGCCCTGCTGCTGAACAGCGAGCCACAACATTGAAAAAAGAATGTTTTGTTGTTGTGTTTTTTTTTTTTTTTTACATTGCCGGAGAGAGGATCACTCTCTGGCTGCAAAAACTTTCAAAAAAGGGTAAAAATCAAACTGTTACATGAACTATGTACAGAGGAACAGTTAGAACATTAGGAGGTGAACTCCCATTACTTATCCAGGACTCCCAGAACTGAATGAGTCATAGAAAAAGCAGAAACATCCCGTAAATAAAAACGGGTGAAAGAACAGGGCGAGCTCCATGCTGCGGCCTGACAGATGTCGCTGACCGACATCCCACCATGCAGAGCTGTGGACGACGCCATTGCTCGCGTCGAATGAGCTCGCAGAGACGCAGGAGGCTCCTTCCCTGCAGCTTTGTAAGCCTCTGTTATGGCTTCACACAGCCAGTGAGAGAGGCGCTGAGAGGACAGAGCACGACCCGCTGAGTTGTCCCTATAATGGACAAACAGATTTTGAGAATGGCGCACACCCGCTGTGCGTGCCATATAACATCTGAGAGCCCTAACCGGGCATAGTAGATGTGACCTAACTTCCTCCTCTGATGAATGAGGAGGGAGATGGAACCCGCTCAGAGTTATTGTCCGTGATTTAAAACTGCTGGTGATCGACTTTGGAATAAAAGCCGGGTTAGGCCTCAAAGTTGCTGAGCTGCCATCAGGTTTAATTTGTAAACAAGAGGGAGCCACAGAAAGTGCACAGAGGTCACTCACCCTCTTTGCAGATGTGAGTGCCAACAGAAGAGCAGTTTTTATGGACAAAAACTTCATTGACACCTCCTGTAACGGTTCAAAGGGAGCTTTGGTTAAAGCGCCCAGAACTAATGCCAGATCCCACTAAGGGGTGATGTCACGCTTCAAGGGTCTAAGGCGTCTAACGCCCTTCAGGAAACGTTTCATCAGTGTATGATTGAATAACGTCCTGCCACCGAAACCCTCGTGACACGATGAAATAGCCGCCGCGTAAACTTTTATCGTGCTAAAGGCTAGCTCTCTCTCAAACAGCAGCTGTAGAAAAGACAGAACACAGCCAATGTCACATGCTGTGGCCTCGATGTCTCTATCCCTGCACCACTGCTGAAAAGCTGCCCACTTAGACGCATAAAGCGTAGTAGTGGACGAGCGCGGCGTCTTGAATTGTCCGGACCACGGCTGGGGTGAGGCCTAAATTTGTTAGGCGGCGCCGCTCAGCTTCCAGGCCCAAAGGCGTTGGCCTATTTCCGGGAAATGTCTGATCGCCCCTCCTGCTTGGAGGAGAGCATCCTCCCTCCATGGAAGCTGCAGAGGACTGTCCACTACCAGCCGCTGCAGGTCTGGGAACCAGGGGGCATACTTGCGCTCTGGGGCCACAAGGATGAGAGATAGTTTCTCTTCCCGGACTCGCTCCAGTACCCTCGGGATGAGAGAGACTGGTGGGAAAGCATACAGCCTTTTCTCTGACCACCAGCTGAGCGCAAAAGCATCCACTCCCAGCGGGGGGTCGTCTTTGGGGTTCAGTGAGCACCAGAGTGGACACTTCTTGTTGTTTCGGGCTGCGAAGAGGTCTATTTCTGCACGCCCGAACCTGGCCCAGATCTGATTTATTATGTCTGAGTCGAGGGACCAGTCCCCCTGACGTGGCCCCCCTCTCGACATGATGTCCGCCTCCACGTTCAGCACCCCAGGGATGTACACTGCTCTCAGTGAGAGCAGGTTCTGTTGAGCCCACAGTAGCAGTTGTCTGGCAACATGCAGCAGCTGAGCTGAGCAAGATCCCCCCTGACGATTGATGTATGATGCTGCCACCTGGTTGTCGGTGTGCACTAGTACATGTTGCTGCTGAACCAGATGGGAAAAATGTTGTAAAACCTTCTGGACTGTCATCAGTTCCAGAACGTTTATGTGAAGGTGAATGTGGCTTGGCCACCTTCCCCCCACAGATTGGGACAGACACGTTCCCCCCCATCCCATTAGAGAAGTGTCTGTGAACACTGGGATGTGAGACGTAGGTGTGATCATGGAGACACCCTCCTTCAGGATGCGAGTGCTTTTCCAGTGACGTAGGTCTGGCCTTACGGATGGGGGAACCAGCACCATCCTGCGCTTCTGGCGCACCGGGTCCACGCGCAGGCTGGCAAACCAGCGTTGGGTCGATCTCATGTGTAATAAACCCAAATTTATCACCACATGGGCGGCTGCCATCAGGCCTAATAGCCGCATAATTGTTGCCGCCGTCACCACCTTCCCCGGTTGGACGCGCTTCAACTGTGCTGTCAGATCGGCTGCCCTCTGCTCTGACAGGCGTGCTCTCATTGAGCGTGAATCCAGTTCTATCCCCAGGTAAACAATGGATTGTGCTGGGATTACGGAGCTTTTCATCCAGTTTACGGCAAATCCCAGGTCCAGGAGGTGCTCTGCTAACACCCTGGTCTGGGCTGCTGCTTCCACTCTCGATCTGCTTAAAATGAGCAGATCGTCTAAGTAAAAAAGAATCCGCATCCCTGCTGAGTGAAGTGGGCGTATCGCTGCTTCCACACACTTTGAAAAAGTTCTGGGCGCTAACGAGTAGCCGGATACCAGCCTGTTGAACTTGAACTGGTTCCCTTGGAAGGAAAACCTGAGGTATTTCCTGTGTTGGGGGATGATGCTAACGTGCCAGTAAGCATTTTTCAGATCGAGGGATGTGAACCAGTCCCCCTTGTGAACATTCCTCAGCAGCTGTTTTATTGTGAGCATGTGAAAACCTCTCACTAGAATTGATCTGTTGAAAACCGACAGATCCAAGACTGGTCTCGAGCCTCCATTCATCTTGGGGACGAGAAAATAACGAGAGTAGAACCCTTTGTTCTGTTCTCCCTCTGCCACCTTGGAGATTGCTCCCTTTGTCAACATTTCTTGAATTTCTGACAGCAGGGAGGAGTTTTGATGTGGGTCTGACAATACTGTTTCCAGAATCCCCCTGAAATGTGCTGGTTTTGCTGCAAACTGAAGAGCATAACCCTTTCTTATGATTTTTGACAGCCATCTGTCTAAACTGCATTTCTGCTGCCACTGCTCGTACTTTCTGCTCAGAGGCAGCGCGAGGTCTTGCTGCCTCGTGTGCGTCATTCGCGTCAGCCAGTCGTTGGGGCCTCCCTCCGTTACCATGGTAACCCACGGGGGCCCCACCCAAAAAGGGCCGGCTTATTGCGTCAGAGACGTGGACCGTCCCTGCGTCTGACGTCGGCACGTTTGCTGATACAGGGAGCGCTCGCTCTGGTGGAGCGGTGCTCCCGCTGGGCACTGCTCGTCTTTTGGCGGGCGGTGCTTGGCCGATTTGAGTGGTTTTTCTTTTGTTACCTCGTTTGGAGCTGGAGACTAGCTGCAGAGAGGTGGCGCCACTCATGTACGTGGAACGCCAGTTAAACATGTGACGAGACGAAACCTTGCTGTCCTGAGTGTGAGCAGGGCTCGCGTCACGTGACTCGATATGAAGCAGCGTGCTGTGGGGCCTACCCCGCCTCGACTGCGTGGCACGAGGTGTAACAAACATGGCGACTGGCTGTTTAGATACCTTTTTGTGTTTTCTGCCGGACAGCTTCGAGGTTGGGCCGGCGTCATGAAATTTTACGAGAGGCAGCGGGCGGGGTATATTACCCGTCGCTGACTGTACATTAACAGGTTCACCAAACATGAAACATTTATTGATTGTTACCTTGTTTGAGCTACCTTTACTCGTGGGTGCCTGACTACCGCAGGCTAGTTTTTCCGTGGTGGGAAGCATGTGTGAACGTGCAGCTGTGGGGTTATACGGCCCCACAGACAAGCCCGAAACATGAGAGAAAACATTGTTTGAAGGACAATTGGTCCAGAGGACCAGACTTAGCTTTTTTAGATTTTTCTACCTGGATTATTGAGCATGCATCAGAGTATTGTTTGAAACATTTTGCTCTTTTATTTTACCTGCACACACACTCCCCGCAACAAGTCATTTCTTTTGAGGCGGACGGTTGTAGGGACTCTGCTGCTTCTGGCCGCCCAGCCCTGGTAGCCGCCCCGGCCCTGATAGCCGCTGCGGCCTTGATAGCCGCCGCTGCCTTGATAGCCGCCGCGGCCTCGTGGTGTGTGCTGATCCGCGTCCCACGGTCGCTGGTGCTGCTGCTGTTTCTGCTGCTTCTGTTTGAAAGGCGCTGGTTGTGGAGGTTGTCGCGAGCCCGTTGCAGCCGAGGGCTGTTTGTGGTCTCGACGGTCCTTCCACCCGTCTGGATGTCGAGCTGGCGGGAGGGTGGACATGAAGCTCCTTACCGTCTCGGCGACTTCGTCCTTTTTCTTGCATTTCTCGACCAGCTCCTTTAGGTTGGAGCCAAAAAGTTCCTCCGACGACACAGGTCCTTCCAGAAGTTCCTTCTGAAGTCTGTCGGGCATTGAAGGCGCGTGTTTCAGCCATGTGAAGCAGGGCTGCCGTGCACGACCAGCACACTGTGGATGCGGCGCTGAGGTTCAGAATCACGTCTGTTGCTTTTCCCATTGTGCTCGCCAACTCTTCTAGCAAGCTCAAGTCCCCCGCTAGCCTGGAGATCTGGTATGCAAGGAGGGCTGTATTGTTGCTAGCCGCCCCGGCTTGGGCCGCTAGCTAGTGCACGCGGCCGGTTAGCTGAAGCACCGTCTGGTCGTGGCGTCCGTTGGGGATGGGCCTGTGGTCCGACCTTGCGGTTTTCGCCCCGAACACCTCTGAGAGGCTCTGCTCCAGCGGGGGCACCGAAGGGAAGGCCTCGTCTGTGAATCCTTTCACCCTTGTGAGTCCCGCGAAGGCGGACGCTGGGGCCTTGATTTTTGCGGGCGCTGACGCCGCCTCTTTCCAGAGCTCTGTCACGTCCGGGAAGCGAGGCCAGACTGGGTCTGGACGTCGCTGCGACGTGGTGCCGTACCTCAAGCCCGCTAGGTCATTTAGCCTAGGCGGAGAAGGGGTAGGCACTGACAGGCCCTTCAACGCGGCCGTCCCGTGGATGATGGAGGGCAGGTCCTGCATCAGAGAGAGAGGGGCGTCCGCCGGCCGAGGCTGGGAGGGGACTTCTGAGCATTCACTCATAAAGTCCTCATCCGAAGCCTCGCTCTCCAGAAGGTAGGGGTCGGCGCCTTGAGCGCCGGTCACTTCCCCGTGGTCCGTCGCGACCGCTTTGACCGATTCGAGGTCAGCAAGCTCGTCCAACGGCGTCCGGTCGCGGAGAGCCCCTTCGACTTCGCCGATGGGGCAGAACAGCTCCGCTCGTTGTTCCCTCTCGCTTTGCGGCAGCTCGGCGCAGAAGGAGCAGTCGTTGTCCGGGACCACGTGCTCGGGTCCCATGCAACTATCACATTTGGCGTGGCCGTCGAAGCTGAAAATCAACCCAGTTTTGCACTTGGGGCAAGGCCTTGCCATCTTGATGAAAAAAGATGATGAATGAAGATGAATTTCTAAAAAAAAAAATCAAAGGTTCTCATTTGGGCTGAATGAAGAAGAGGCAGTTTCATCTCGGTCGAGGGGTTTTATCGACTCGAGGGGTGGGCCCATCCGGTAGGTGGGCGTGGACTAAAAGGTTTTTAGTAGGCGCTGACGCGCGGGGGAGGTATCCAATATGCGGAGCTAAAGGGCGGAGCTATACGAACGTAGAACTAGTACCGTAGTTTGAGCTGCTGGTTGACCCTCTTCAGACAAGTTGGAGGTGTTGAAAATGTCCTAATGATAACGGAGGACACAAAAATTAGCGACACAGTCAATAAATCATCACAGGAGCAAATGATAAAGAACTAGCTTGCGACCGCTATGCTAATGCTACGTTAGCCCGACGCTAGCGATGTTAGCTTGATGCTAACGCGATTTTAGCTTGTAAAATAAACATCTACGAGTGAGGGGTAACAAACAGATGTTAATGAACCATCCTCTTCTCCAACTGCTGTTCCTTTGTAGCAAAAAACAGTTGGTATTGCTCCTGGTAACAGCTCCTGCTTACCTGGTGTGAAGCCAATGGAGTGACGTAGCCAGGGCTTGTACTTCAGGTGGGCCTCTTCAAAGTGGTCACTGCACAGCCGGTCATGCCTCTTTGGAAAGTAATTCTGGCGTTTCAGCTTACATAACCACGCCTGTCGAGGTTTTTTATCTTTAGGGAACCCAAAAAAAGAAACTCCAGTTGTGTTTTCTGGCCAAGAAACTCCAGTTGTGTTTTCTGGCCAATTAGAACAATTAATTGCAACACACTGAACCATTTTGCCTGCAACTCTTCCACTCTCTACTACTGTTTGGCACTGCCTAGTCATATCCGGGGGAGGAGAGCAGGCGGGGGAGGGGTGTCAAAAAAACCGGATGAGATTTTATTCACTTTGCAAATGCTAAATTTGAGTTAGGATGAAATGTTTTACTTGTGAAAATTTCTCAACAACCTTATTTTATGCTTTTCATTGGACTACTATTAGCTTAAAAACACTTTTCATTTCTCCTTTAAAGCAGGGGTGTCAAAGTCAAATGCACCGAGGGCCAAATATTTTTTTTTGCTACAAGCCAAGGGCCGGACTGGCTCAATGTTTATTAAGGGGGTGATATAATCATTTTTTTCCTTCTTTCTGCACTCTTTATTCAATGTTTTCTTTTTAATAATAATAATTTGTCACATTTGTCATCTGTGTATGTTCCCATACTTGACAAACGAAATTGGTCTTCTGCATTTAACCCAACCACCACCAGGTGGTGCAGTGAGCAGCGTAGTCACGCTCGGGGAGCTGGGAAAATAGATGTGCACTCATAGACATCCCAAGATGGTGTGCCGTGGCCGGGGTTCAAACCTGGGTCCTTCGGATAACAAGTCCGATTCTCTGCCACTACACCATCTTGGCCCCTTTTCTTTGATGATATTGTTTTATTTCGTCTTTTAATTGAATGAATAAATGAATTAAATAAAAGATTAAATAGCTTTACATCTGCTAAGTTCTTGGCATAAATCAACACAGACATGTTCCTGCTTTTAGTATTTTACATAGTTTTATAATGTAGCTGTTTATGTTTTGTTTTTTCATACAGTTTTCTTATGATTTTTAATTAATGTTTTTTTATGATTGTTTACTGTTGGCTGCAAGTATCAAGCTGCGAAATCCTTCATTTTCTACAGCTAATAGCTGTTGGTCATTAATTATGATGAAGTTTAACAACTTCTCTGTGAACAGTTGAGCTCCGTGGCTTCAGCTGTGTGTTTTTCTTGTTCAATCCGGGGCGGGCGCTCTGATTTCGGTCAGCCGCTCTCAGCCTGTCCCTCCTACGAGATGGTCAGACAGCGGGTCGGACTGGACGCAGCTGCCGCGGTCGTTTTCCCTGTTTGAGTTCAGCGAGAGTGGCGTCCCGCTGAAGCTCCGGAGCTCAAATGTCCAATGTAAAATGGTAAATGGAGCTTATTTATATAGTGCTTTCCAGCCCCCTGTGAGGAGCCCCAAAGCGCTTTACAATACCAACGATCCACCCATTCATACACCAGTAGTGGCAGACTGCCATGCAAGGCGCCATCCAATCCTACCGGGAGCAACTCGGGGTCGAAAGAAAACCGTTTATTCTCAAGCAAACTCGGATTCGATTAGTGTTGTCTGGGCTGAAAGACGTGTCGCACGCGTCGCACCTCGCTGTCGTCATCAGAACGCTGCGTCTGTAGGCCCTTGTAGTCCTTGTAGTCCACTGCGCACGAAGTGGCAAGGAAAACGTGGAGTGGACTTCAGTCTGCTTAAACCGGTTCAAAAAGCTCCTATTCCAACTGGTATTAAATTAGAACTTTTCAATGTGCAGTCACTATCCAACAAGTCATGTTTAATTCATGATCACATTCTGGAGAAGGACTTGGACCTCATGTGTCTTACAGAAACTTGGCATCAACCAGAGGTGTTCAGTTCTCTGAATGAGGCGTGTCCCTCTGGATACAGTTATCTGCAGAGAGCCCGCAGCACTGGCCGCGGTGGTGGTCTGGCGGTAATTTATCGCAGTAATTTAAAATTGTCTCATCTGTCTTCTCAGGACTTTTCTTCTTTTGAATGTCTGGCTTTCAGCTTCAAAGCCCCACTCCTGATGAATGTTATATTAATTTATAGACCTCCCAAACCGCATGTTTCATTTAACTCAGAGATGCATGACCTCCTCACTTTTTTCTGCACCTCCCCTGTGAAGACTATTTTTCTTGGCGACTTAAATATCCACGTGGACAATTCTTCTTCACCTCTGGCAACAGATTTTAAGTCTCTTCTGGACTCTCTTAATCTCACTCAACATGTTGACGCCCCTACGCACAGCAGGGGGCATACTCTGGATTTGGTGATTACAGACACTGTACTCATCAATAACTTATCTGTATATGACCTGGGTGTCTCAGACCACAGGGTCATCTCCCTGGAAGTGCCTTCATCTTCGCCTGCTTCAAACCCAAAACGACCCATCCAGTTCCGTGACCTTAAAAACATTTCCCCTGATGTTCTGTCTGCTGATCTTCACACCCTGAGCGCTGTCAATCATCCTTCTGCAGATGACTCTGTGGATTACTACAACCAATCTCTTCGGGAGCTCCTGGACCTACACGCCCCCTTGAAGACAAGACTGGTGTCTTTCTCGCGTTCAGCCCCCTGGTACACTGATGAGCTGCGCAAGATGAAGGCAACTGGCCGTGCTATTGAGAGACGTGTAAAATCATCTGGTCTCTCTGTGCATAAGCAGGCATATAAAGAACATCAGAAAGCGTACGCCTATTCTCTTAAAGAAGCACGCTCCAAATATTATTCTAACATCATCAACACCTGCCCTGGAAACTCTAAACAGCTCTTCTCCACAATAACTCGTCTGCTTAATCCCATTAAACAAACTCTTGAGGACTCTGCTCAAAAATGCGACCTGTTTCTTTCGTCTTTTAAAACCAAAGTTGACACTATCAGATCTCAGCTCCACAACCTCCCTGTTCTCAGTGTGCCACCTACCCGTCTGCATTCTGGGACCCTAAACAGCTTTGACGAAGTTGTTCAGAGTGAGGTGGAGGCCATCATCAAGAAAATGAAGCCTTCATCCTGCGCCCTGGATCCTTTCCCCTCGTCTCTCATAAAAACCAATCACTCTGCAATAGGCCCACTAATCACTCAAATAATAAATCAGTCTCTACAATCTGGTCATGTTCCACTGCCTCTAAAAACTGCCATCATTAGGCCTCTTCTGAAAAAATCTAATTTGGATCCCGACATTTTTTCTAATTACCGCCCAATTTCACACCTCCCTTTTCTGTCTAAAGTGCTGGAAAAAGCTGTTGCTGCTCAGCTGCAGGACCACCTACAACAACACTCCCTGTATGAGAAGTTCCAGTCTGGATTCAGGGCAGCTCACAGTACAGAGACTGCATTGCTGAGGGTTACCAATGATGTCCTCTTGGCTGCTGACACTGGCTCTCCCTCCATCCTTGTCCTCCTTGACCTCACTGCAGCCTTCGACACTGTGGACCATAGTGTCCTCCTCCACCGTCTTCATGTGGAGGTCGGTCTCTGCGACACCGTCCTGGATTGGTTCAAATCTTTCCTCTCCAAGGCTGGAATGTGTTAGTCTTGGCAACACCACGTCCCAGACAGTCTGTGTCTTAGGGCTGAAACAACGAATCGATAAAATCGATAAAAATCGATTTTTAAAAGTGTTGGCAACGAATTTCATCATCGATTCGTTGTGTCGCGCGATTATGCATCTTTCACGGCGCCGCGGAGCTGTTTTGTTCACCGGTGAAGCTTTTGTCAAAGCTGGCTGAGCCTGGCTGAATAAAGTTTGAAAAAAAAAAAAAAACTGCAGCGTCAGCGTGCTGCGCCTGCGCGTGTGTGGCGCTTCTGAACAGAGCGAGGAGGGAGGAGGAAACAGCAGAGACTGTTTTCAAAGTCTATTTTACAATGACCGACGCGACGCAGAGAAAACTGTAAATAAGTCCTACAACGTGTGGGAGCACCTGACGCTTCACAAAGATAAAAAAAGCTTTAAAAAGTGACGACGCGACACGAGATAACCACGCAGATGAAATGTAAACATGACGGGCTTCACCACCGTGTGAATGAAGGAAGAGCAGCAGGTAATTCAAAACATATTTGTTCTGTTTCAAAGAGAGAAAACGTGATATCAGTGTCTCTGGCAGCTGAAGCTGCTTGTTTCTTAGCTGTGACAGAGAATGTGTGTGTTTTTATTTTTAATGTAACGAAACAAGCAGTGTTTAAATGTGTTTTATAAATAAATCTAACACAAAGATGGTGATAATTTAATGATTTAGCTTCAACTTTTAATTTGCTGGCAAAGTCTGAAGTCACTGCATTGTATGGAAGGATGAATTGCATTTAAACAGGAATTACAGTAATTTATTCATCTACTCAAGTGTGTGTAATTAGTATTTTATATTTGTGTGTGTGTGTGTGTGTGTGTGTGTGTGTGTGTGCTTGTGTGTTTAACCAAGTGAAACAAGGCATTTCTTGAGTTACTGTAAATTATGATATAATACATATAAACTCTCTCTCATTCCAGAAAACAACAATGACAGCCTTCATGATGGACAGACATCATGCACACCACCACAGCAAGCAGCAGAGACTGAAAGATCCTTACATGAACGTCACTGACATGAGGCCTCTGTCGATGGTTGAAGACGAAGACTTCACTTTTAACCCAGGTTACAATGATCCACACTTGTAATGGTAAATGGACTGTACTGTACTTATATAGCACCTTTCTATCTAATTGATACTCAAAGTGCTTTACATTGTTTATAGTAGTGTAAAGCACTACATGTCCTCATTTACCCATTCATACAGCACTCTACTAGATTACAAAGAACAAATCATTCTAAAGAGACAAATCCGAGCTTTAGCTCACATTCATACACCAATGGGGCACAAACATGGGGTTCAGTGTCTTGCCCATGGACACTTAGGCATGTGACTGCTGGTGGATTCCAAGCCCCAACTCTTGCATTGGAGGACGACTGCTCTAACAACTCAGCCACAGCTGCCCCATCCAGGTTAAAACAATCCACACCTTTAATCCAGGTTACACTTGTCCCTCAAAAACACATTTTACAAAGTAGCTACATTTTGTGCAGGTATAAATAATACATTTGTATATATGTTTGTGTACATTTATTTTTTATTGAAGCTGACTAACTTTATTTTTTAATTATTCAATATTTTACTAACAGAATAGTCAAGTAGCAACCTGTTTTTTGTGCGATTTGATATGTCAGTCAAATTTTGGAATAAAGAGGTGATAATTAAAACTTGTTTCCTTTTTTTTTTTTTTTTGCCGATTCATCGATGAATCGAAAAAATAATCGGCCGATTAATCGATTATTGAAATAATCGTTAGTTGCAGCCCTACTGTGTCTCCTGTGGTGTCCCTCAGGGGTCGGTTCTGGGGCCCCTGCTGTTTTCCCTTTACATGCTGCCTTTAGGTCAAATTATTAATCAGTTCAACATTTATTTTCACTGTTATGCCAACGATACACAGATTTACATCAGGACTGGAGCATCCTCATCTTCCACCTTGTCTTCTCCATCTTCACTCACTGCCCTAAGGGCGTAACTTTAGGTCTAGCATTGTTATGCTCTCTACCTATTTATTTATCAAATAAATAACTTTTTTTATGATTCAGGATATTTTAAGGTTAAAATATATTGTAATGCTTTTACTGTGATTTACTTAACTTTCCTGTTTTCTCTGTATTTATTCTGCTCCTTTTTTGTTCCACATAGGTTCAACAAGTAAGAAAAACTCACTATTTTTCTGCATTTTTTCAGCCATAACACATATTTTACATTTTTAAGATTTATTATATAACATACCTCAATTTCACAATTTTCAAAGAGTGTGTATTTACCTGGTTCACTACAGTTTAACTAGGAAAAATTACAACAAATGATTCAAATACAGCCATAATATGACAAGAGCAGAGTAAAACCCTGCATCATACCTGTCAAGTTTTGGATTTAAAAATAAGGGAAATTTTCTGCCGGGTACGCCGAGCCATCCCACTAGCCCAGGGATCTGCAACCTTTATGATCAAAAGAGCCATTTCTGCCCCTTTGTTCACTAAATTAAACGTTTCCGGAGCCACAATACCTGCTACAACTGGGATTCTCAACTGGTGGCCCACAGACCACTTTAAGTTTGTTAGAGGACAATTTTCTGACCTGTAGTTTTCTGGCCATTGTAAAGCTGAAAATATCTAACGATTTGTTGATATTTTTACATTTTAAGACTAAAAAAGACCAGATTATCATAAAGAAGGAAAAATAATGTGATCTTTCCCAATTAAAAAATAAAATAATGAACTATGCAGGTCTAGGTAAATTATTTTAATTGTGGAAAAATTAAATATCCTACTTCGAATAAATAAAGTTAACTTATGTTTTACTCCTTCTATTAGTTCTAGTATTCACACATTTGCAAAGGAAATGACAGGAAAAACTGCTAAAACTAGCCCTTTTTGTTGTTATAAGAACAAATAAAATTCAGTTTAAAGTTAGTTTTGATCAAAGCTTGGAAGAGCCACTGCTGAGGGACCAAAGAGCCGCATGTGGCTCCAGAGCCGCAGGTTGCAGACCCCTGCACTAGCCCAACCAAAGTCCAGGACCCCTTACATTTTAAGACAGGTTTACAAGAAATCTAAAATAACTACCTATCAGCCTCTTTCAAACCAGTTATCAGAGTCAGAGTCAGAGAGTCTTTATTGTCATTTGCACCGCATGTGGTACATGTGATGAAAACGAGATTATGTACACGGGGTCCCAGTTACATCCAACAACAAATGCAAGAGAAAAACAGTAATAACATCTAGAATTAACTAAGAAAAACATCAACTAGTAATACACTAAGCCTAATATAGTGGGAATAAACAGCAGCACGAACATGAGTTTGTATGAGCAGATGGTCACAGATGAACACAGATGAACACAGCAACAAGAAAACAGATCAGCATCAGCATGATGTGATATTTTGCAGTGTTTATTTTTATTTTTATTTATTCATGAGTCTAACAGCCTCAGGGTAGAAGCTGTTCCTCAGTCTAGTGGTTCTACACTTGATGCTCCTCAACCTCCGTCCTGAGGGGAGTGGGGCAAAGAGTGAGTGTGC
>JBBPBX010022936.1:29912-40967 GCA_038048925.1 Garcialebias charrua | reverse complement strand
ACCAGGTTTTCAGAGGGATCCTAACCTCGAGATCAGGTTTTCAGAGGGATCCTAGCCTCAGGACCAGGTTTTTAAGAAGGATCCTTACCTCAGGCTCAGGACTGGGTTTTCGGAGGGACCCTAACCTCAGGACCAGGTTTTCAGAGGGATCCTAACCTCAGAACCAGGTTTTCAGAGGGATCCTAACCTCGGGATCAGGTTTTCAGAGGGACCCTAACCTCAGGACCAGGTTTTCAGAGGGACCCTAACCTCAGGACTGGGTTTTCAGAGGGATCCTAACCTCAGGACCAGGTTTTCAGAGGGATCCTAACCTCAGAACCAGGTTTTCAGAGGGATCCTAACCTCAGTCAGGACCAGATTTTCAGAGGAATCCTAACCTCAGAAGCAGGTTTTCAAAGGGATCCCTCAAGACCAGGTTTTTAGAGGGATCATATCCTCATGAACAGGTTTTCTAAGCTCAGAACCAGGTTTTCAGAGGGATCCTAGCCTCAGGACCAGGGGCCTCATGTATCAACCATGCGTGCGCACAAAAACATTGCGCACGTCACTTCCCACGCAAAAGCCCGTATGTATCAAAACTGAACTGAACGTGAATATATGCGCATCCAGGTACATATCCACGCAAGCTCCCGAGCAGGCGTACGCACGTTTCTGTGGTTCTTGTTCCTTTGGCGACACTTACAGGTGTTTCAGAGAAACTGAAGCCCCACAGTCTGTGGTTGACTTTAAGAGCGGCTTGAAGACCTTTCTTTTCAACCGAGCATACTCTTCCTCCTCATGATTCTACTTTTGATCTGAGTTGATACTGTTGTTGATTTTAATTGTTTTATTATTTGTCTTATTGACATTCAAATATGTTGCACCTTGTAGCACTTTGAGATTTCCATTAATGAAAAGTGCGTTATAAATTGAATTCATTATTATTATTATTATTATTATTATTATTATTATTATTATTATTAACAGTTCAAGATGTGTAAATGATTAATATTCCCTCCAAACACACGATTAACAAGTATTACATCCACATGACGCAGTGAAATAAAGGACGCGCAACGTTGTGCCAAAAATAAATTTAACAGGAACGGATTCATTCAGCCTTACTGGAGGTTATAATAAATAGTGTAACACGCAGAGCATTTATTTAGAAACAGATATAGTTTTCCGATCTAGGATATGGCTTATCAGCCGTTTTCAGAAATAATAATTTTCCAGTTTGGCACTGCATGCTGCGCTCTGGGGAGCCGTGCATCACGCGTGCATACAGAAGCAGCGGTCAAACTGTTCCACAGAGGGAGCTGCAGGTCGATCGGGACTGTGCAGTCCAGTCCACACAAAGCCGGATCATGTCCAATGGAATGGTCTCATCCATATGTTTCCAAAGGCTGAGTGGTCGCGCTTGGAGCGCGCGCGCACCCTCACCGGTGTCGACACGGCAGCTGGAGGTGTTTCATTATCTGCGTTTATTGTAGATTTCTCCAAAATGACACGTGAAAGTACACCTTATATAACTTGTAGGAGAGCAAAAGCTTCACAGACAGACTGCGCACAGGGCTGCGGGGCGCGCGCTGCGTCTGGAGACTCCAACATCATGTCATGAAAAGTCTCCACCAAGACGCACAGACTCGTTTCTTCACATCATCTACATAAACAAAGATCTATGTTCTAGCAAACATCCAAGTAAGTTCCTCTGTGTTTACAGTAATAATGGTAATAAACTCGTGCGCAAAGTTAATATTTCCACACAGAATGAATGAATGAGCCGGTTCGCGCACCACAGCAGGGTGCGCGCGCACACAAATACCGACAATCACTCGTTCTTTGCATGATGAACACATTTTATTACTATTCTTACTTAGGATGTTTGTCCTCACTCATATTATATTGAATTCATTATTTTCCCGAATCTAGAAATGATTTCTGATCGCGCAGGGATCAAACAAACATGTCCTTCACACATGCAGGAAGTAATTTGCATCTGTTTAACATATGTAAATGTAGGCGTGTCAGGGGAGGTGTCTCACGTGCGCTCAGTTCCACGTCAATTGTGATGTACAAAAGGAATGTGCGTGGATTCAGGTGTACGCACAGTTTGATAAATCTGGATCTTTTTGTGCGTAGACACTTTTCTGGATTTCACCGTACGTCACTTTTCAGTAGGAAATCCACGCAGGTTTTTGATACATGAGGCCCCAGGTTTTTAAGAAGTGCCATATCCTCAGGACCAGGTCTTCAGAAGGATCCTAATGTCAGGACCAGGTTTTTGGAGGGATCCCATTACCTCAGGACCAGGTTTTAAGAGATATCCTAACCTCGGAACCAGGTTTTCAGGGGGATTCTAGCCTCAGGACAAGATTTTCTGAGGGATCCTAACCCCAGAATCAGGTTTTCTGAGGAGTTGTTTTCCAGTCTTGCTAATCCACATTAATAATAACGCTGAGGTAACAGTTTAGGATGTTTCATTTTAACTCTTTAAACGTCACAGTTAATCTTTTATGTGTTTTGTAAATGTGGCCCATTTTCAGGGGCCAGCCCTTAAAGTGGGGGTGGAGTCTTGGTGATGACCTGGTGGCCGGGTGGAGGCGGGTGACCCGGGCAGTTGATCAGGATGAGTTTGCTGAAGTTGAACCTGTAGGTGAACCTCTTCCCTTTGGTCTTGTGCAGGATGCGCTTGTTGTAGTAGTACCTGAAAGAAGAGCGTTTCCTGTCAGGCCCGTCCCTGCAGGCCCCGCCCCCAGGTGTTTCCTCCTCTCAGGTAACATGCTGACGTTTTGTAGGGGACCTCTTACCTGAGCGCCCGGCTGAGTTTGTCGTAGTTCATGTGCGGTTTGCCCTTCCTCTCCCCCCACAGCCTGGCCAGCCTCTCGGGGTCCCTGATGACGAACTCGCCCCACTCCCCTCCCCAGCCGATGGCCCCTCCCTCGCCGCGGCCCAGCAGCTCCAACAGGAAGTGCCACAGCTGCACCTGCCTGGAACCAGGAGACCAGGCCGGTTTGTAGGCCCAGTCAGGAAACAGCACTGCTGGAAGACAGAGGAGGAAATGTGAGCGGCAATCTTTGACCTTGATTTGTGACCTTGACCTTATTAATATAAATGTATGCAACACTCCATCTGGTGATGAAACATATGTATATGAAGTTTTGTTAAGTTGTTTTGAACAAACCAAACTTGTAGGCCAGATGAGAAAGTTTACAGATTGAGACAAAACATGGCCGCCTCTCTACAGGCGTGTAAAAAGCTCAGTATCTGTGGAAACGGTTGAATTAGAGACATTCTGTTTGGTAACGCTGAACGGATCATCCTTAATTAGTCCAACTCCAAATGTTAATATGTGATTGCATCAGGTTATTAATATGGGATCGTTTATGAAGCATATGCTGGTGAAGATTCTCAGTCATCCAGGACATGATAAAATCAAAAAAGGCGTTCAATACAGGATCAACTGGACTTTATTTGTTGCAGAAAACGTTTCGACTTCTGTCCAGAAGTCTTTTTCAATTCTGAATGAATGAAAGCTGTGAGAACGAGAAGTTAGCCTGTATAAAACTTCTCGTCTCACAGCTTCCATTCATTCAGAATTGAAAAAGACTTCTGGACAGAAGTTGAAACGTTTTCTGCAACAAATAAAGTCCAGTTGATCCTGTATTGAACGCCTTTTTGGATTTTATGAAGCATTCACACGATTGTCATCCATTTTTCTTGCGTACATTTTTCTGTGTGATTCTCATCACGAAGTTTTCAGCTGTTTCAACAATTCATAAATCAAAAACGTTCAGCTCTTTCAGGACAATCCTGCTATGACTTTTGGTATTGGTGCACATTTAGCTTTTTTAAATATTTAGCCTTTTCTGCCATTTTTGTCTCACAGAAAATGAATTGAGCTCATTTTACATCCTTCAAATCTTCAGATGTGTTTACAACCGTTTACTTCTCCTTTCACATTTTGTTCTGCTTCAGCTTCTTTCAGCTTCCTTCTACAAGATTTAAACCTTTTTCATCTTTCAGCTGTTTAATGCTCCCTTCTGATTTGTTCTGCTAAGCAAAAAAAATTTGTACTTCTAACTTCGTTCTGCTGATTTCAGCTTGTTATGCTCCTTTCAGCTTAATTCTGCAAGATTCAACTTTTTCTGCCATTTCAGCTACTTAGCTGTTTTATGCTAATTTGAGCTTTTTCAGTTACTTCCACGTTTTTTGCACTCATTTAAACTTTTTTCAGCCCAATTCAGCACAAATTGCTCTCTCCACTTCCTTCTGTTAATTGAAGTTTCTTTAAACTTTTTTTTAGCTACTGTTCAGCTGTTTTGCTCATTTCAACTTTTTTCAGAAAATTTCCACTTTTCTGGGCTCATTTTATGCTTCTTTCAGCAAACGTACGTTTTTTCTACTTTCTTCTGATAATTTCAGCTTTTTCTATCTTTTCAGCAAATTTTAAGCATTTTTTTTTGCTAATTTAATTCTAATTTTAATTTTTGTTACTTTTAACCTAATTAACTTCTGTATGTAATTTCAGTTTATTATGCTAATTTCAGCTTATTTCTGCTAGTTTCTGCTTTTTTCTGCTATTTGAGCTACTATGTTTTAAGCTAATGTTAGCCTTTTCAGCTAATCCACTTTTTTTTTTAGCTCATTTCATTTCTTTTCGTTTCCTTCTGGTAATTTAAGCTCCTTTTTGCCCTTTCAGCTACTTTTCAGTGATTTTTTTGTTGTTGCTATTTTAAGCTTATTTTAGCTAATTTCCTAAAGTTTGTAATTCAGCAAAAAATGTGTTCGGTATGCTTTCTCTGCTAGTCAAGGCTTCTTTCATTTAGGCTACATTTCAGTCTTTTTTTAAGCAAATTTTAGCTGTTTTTGAGCAAGTTTTTCAACAATAAGCATTTCTACAGTAAATGCAATTTCTCTTGTTTTAAAAGTTCATCCAATGATTGATTTTTGAAAGTTTTATTAAAATCTTTTCAGCGATTCATGAGAAATTTTGTGTTTGTTGGTTTAAAAAAGGCATTTGATACTGTTGATCATAATATTCTCTTTGATAAATAACATAAATATGGTATCAGAAGATTAGCGTTACAGTGGGTATGTAGTTATTTGAAAAACAGGAAACAGTTTGTACAGATGGATGATGTGAGATCAGACCACTGCACTATTACATGTGGAGTTCCTCAAGGATCTGTACTTGGACCAAAGTTATTCATTTTATATGTAAATTATTTGGTAAAGGTGTCAGGACTCCTTAAATGCGTTCTTTTCGCAGATGATACCACATTTTTTTGTTTTGGTAAAAATATTGAACAGATTTTGGAATTAATGATGGAGTTTGTTGAAATTCAGACTTGGTTTAAACTTAATAAATTATCATTAAACTTGGATAAAACCAACTACCTTGTACATGATATTTAGTACCGGTAATAGAAATAAAACTATTGATGTTCCATTTCAAATTGAGGGTTCAGAGATTTGTAGAGTTAATGAAGCGAAAATCTTGGGTGTCATCATCGATGACAAACTGTCATGGAAACTCTAAAAAGCATAAGTCTGGTCCTCTGGACATTCAAAAAACAAAACAAAGCAACAAAACTGTAGAAACGTTTCGTCTTTCATCCAAAAGACTTCCTCAGTCTGAGAAGCTGTATTCAGCTCAGTCTTATAAATAGCACCCTTTCACAGTGGATCAACCAGTTGGCTGATGACAGCCGAAACCAGCTGCTCACATGAAACCGTCCATCATTAAACAGGGGTGGAGGCCTCCGGGTTCAACTGTCCCCCTCTTACAATGCTGTTATTGCTAGTATCACTCAGCCCTCTGTGAATAGCAAACAACCATCAGGGTGCTAACGATCCATCGTTAGGCTGATGGTCCTCCTTGATCATGTGAGCAGCTGGTTTCGGCTGTCATCAGCCAACTGGTTGATCCACTGTGAGAGGGTGCTATTTATAAGACTGAGCTGAATACAGCAGCTCAGACTGAGGAAGTCTTTCGGACGAAAGACGAAACGTTTCTACATTTTTTTTCTTGCTTTTTTGTTTTTTTGAATGTCCAGAGGACCAGACTTAGCCTTTTTAGATTTTTCTACCTGGATTATTGAGCATGCATCAGGGTGTCATGGAAACAACATATGGATCCTGTGAAAATGAAAATATCTAAATCTATTGCGATATTTTACAGAGTCGGGGATCTATTGAACGACAAAGCACGGTATTTGTTGTATAATACAATCATTGTGCCACATTTAATTTATTGTGTTAATGTTTGGGGAAAAAAGAGTTGTAAGGATTATCACAAGAAAGCATTACTATCATCCATCAAGTATATTTTATCAAATGAAATTGCGGAAGTTCCATGATTTGGTGGTTTATAACATTTTATCAGTTATGTATGGTGCTCAGAATAATATACTACCTTCAAATATCCAAATGCATTTTGTAAAAAGATCAAGCTGTTACAATCTTAAGGGGAAAGATGTATTTGTAAAGGGAAGGTCAACCTTAATTCAGGGAGTTGGATTATGGAATGACTTGGAGTCAAATGTTAAGGAAGCCAAATCAATGTTTGTATTCAAGAGACTGGTCAAAATCAAATTGTTAAAGAAATATATGAATGTATTTTAATGAGAAATGTATGAGAATTTGAAAATTGAGTGTGTTATTCATTTTGTTTTGTTATTTATAGAATATGGTTGTTTGAATTGTTTATTAGATAATAAGGATCAGATTTAATAAGATTTTTCTTCATCTGCTACCTTTCATTTTATATTTTATATATTTTTTTCTAGTTACATATATGTTAATTGTTCTTTATAAAATGAATGAGAATAAATAAATAAATAAATAAATAAATAAATAAATAAACAAAATTTTGCTAACAATACAAACACGCACATACATAGGTACCGGTAAAAACATTATCGTGTGCCTTTACCTTTTGGCACCGGTTGATAATATAAAACAGAGAATCAAACACTGGAGGCATAAAATTCAGTAGACTTGACCCATGTTTAAGCAAAAAAAGTAATATTTTTTATTTTGAGGAATGTTGAAAATTAATCAGTTTATCTTATAAATGTTCAAATTTCAACCCAGTCCAGTTAACAACTGTTTGATAAATCATAAAAACAAATCCCAAAATGACAAAAAACAGCTAAATCTGATAAAGTTGTAGTACCGGTACATAAAAATCCTGCAGGTCCGCTGGAACGTCTGTTATGATTTTTATCTTATTTTATCCGGGGCTTTAAAATTATGTGATTTAAACATCTCATTCTGCAGTCACGCTTCTTATTTCTTTATATTTACCATCTAATCTGCTTTTTAACTATTTTAATAGTAAACTATCCCATACGGAAAATTAATCTATAAAAGCGTCAGCAGACAAACATAATAAAGTGGCATAAGAACCAACAAAATCACCAAAACAAAACTAACCTTGAGGCCAGTAAGGTGAAGAAACATTTCCGACAGATGTGTTCCAGCTGTACTGCATCTGAACACAAAATAATCATTCACAGCAAACATTATACAAAATATAAAACAATTCACACTCTCAAACCAGTGTTAATTTTGTCGACTAATTATTTTCGTCGACTAAATGTTTTCATTGATTTGTCGACTAAAATTAGACTAAAACAAAAAAAATTCTGATGACTAAGTAATGACTAAAACTAAATGATGTTTTAGTCACATGACTAAGACTAAAACTAAATTAAAAATAGCTGTCAAAATTAACACTGGATTCAAGTACTGCTTGTAGTTTTACTGTTAAAAGCAAGGTTAGACAAATAATGTTTGAAAAAAGTTTTATTTGTTGTTGTATGTTGCATATTAATATTAATATTATGGTTAAAACATTGTTTTGTTTTAGTAACTACAGAGAATTGATGAAAAGTTTTTACTATGTATAACTTAGTCGACTTAATTGACTGTAGATTTAGTCGACTAAATGTTTTCATTGATTTGTCAACTAAAATTAGACTAAAACAAAAAAAATTCTGATGATATAACTTAGTCGACTTAATTGACTGTAGATTTAGTCGACTAAATGTTTTCATTGATTTGTCAACTAAAATTAGACTAAAACAAAAAAAATTCTGATGACTAAGTAATGACTAAAACTAAATGATGTTTTAGTCACATGACTAAGACTAAAACTAAATTAAAAATAGCTGTCAAAATTAACACTGTCTCAAACACTGCTCTCTTTACTTCTAACTGACATCTTTTTAAATTGATTAACACGAATCCAGAGCGTGGAGTCCAACTTTCCCTGCAGGGTCAGTGTTTTTTCCTTTGCTCCGTTAGTTTTGGTTTAATTTCATCCTGCTGTGAGCACTCGCATCATCCAGGCTCAGGCACGGTGACCGTCCCCGGTGGTTTGCAGCGGACAGCCGTGCTTCCCTGGAAGGCTAAAATCTCATCTCTTCAGAAAGCACTTCACTTTTTCCCCACTGGATCATGTCTCCTCTTATAAAAGCTCCTTTCCCACCAGCTCCTCTTATCTTGGAGCAACA
This sequence comes from Garcialebias charrua, assembly GCA_038048925.1. Lineage (NCBI taxonomy): Eukaryota > Metazoa > Chordata > Actinopteri > Cyprinodontiformes > Rivulidae > Garcialebias > Garcialebias charrua. Next base: position 32,466 of record JBBPBX010022936.1, on the reverse strand, counting down.
ACAATAACAAAAGAACTATATCCCCTTCAGTTCTTATTTTATGTCTCTTTTTTTTTATTTATTTTGTCTCCATCTCCACGGAGTCACATCAGTCCACTGGAGGAGTTGAAGCCGGGACGTTTGGGTCAATGTTTAGACCAAAATCAGCTCCAAAACCAGATCCTCCATCATCAACGCATGATGAAACGAGCTTCCCCCATTAGAGCAGAGCTGTTGTTTATTTTATTTTATTTTTTTAATCTTTATTCATTTTCAGTTAAAATTGAGTAAATATTAAAACAAAACAAAAAAAAATACAATTTACAAAGAAAATGAAAGGCAGCAGAGAGAAGAAAAAAAATCTTGTATCTGCTCCTTAATAAAAAAAGAAAATACTTGTGAAATAAAATACATAAAATGCATTCAAACATAAATAGTCATTATATAACATAACAGGCCAAAAACCGACTCCGTGCAAAGAATAACCGATTTCAATAAGAATATGCTAAACAATTTCATATTTTTTCAATAAACTACATTTTACCATTTTCTCAAACAAAAACATTGAGGAAGCTTTTTTACAAATATTATCCAAAACATTCCATAGTTTTATTCCTTGAACTGATGTGCATCGTTCCTTTGAGTTTGTTGTTAAGGGTTAACATTGAATTTCTGCTGAATTCATCATCTGAAAAGACTTCAGACATTCTATTTGAGTTATTAATTTCAAAAAAGATTTTAAATTTGCTGATGCTGCAATCTTAAAAGAATTACTTTTCGACAACTTTTAAATTGACACTTTGTCGCAAACAAACACACAAACATCTGCATCAGTCAAACAATCGTTCTTTGTGTCCCGTTACCTCGTTTGAAGGGCCGGACTCTTCATCAGACGGGGAACAATGATCACTTTGAGTCTGGGACGACCGACGGATGGATGGACTGGATCCTAAACCCTCTTTCTCATCTGGCCCCCGCCCTCCCTCTGGATCCGATTCCTCTTTCCCTCCCCCCCACGATCACTGTAGAATTAGGACTTGGTCCAACAAACTTACAAGGATCTATTCACTGATTTGTTTTGGACAGGCAAGAATGTCCTTGACTAATTGTTTGTTTGTTTGTTTGTTTGTTTATTCATTCATTTCATTTCAGTTAAAACAAGACAGATTCAAAACAAAGAAAATAAAATACCTATAAAATGAAAGGCAGAAGAAGAAGAAGAATGAATTCTTATAATTTCTGCCCCTTCTTAACAAAATCAATTCAAAACGATAAATTCAAACAATACATAATTCAACAAACCACAAAACTTATCACAATTATTCATTATAATTCCTTAATATTATTGTAAAATATTATATAAAATAATATTTTTTGTAAAACCACAATTTCGAACTAGTCTAAAAGAAAGAACTACCCAAACTCACGGTGTAGGATTATGGAATAATTTAAAAACAGAAATTAAGGGGGCCAAATCAATCACTATCTTTAAGAAGTTGCTCAAAATTGAAATGTTAAATAAATATCAATGAATGTATAATCAGTTTCACTTTAAAGAAGGTTATATGATTTACTGTTTTGTCATTATGAAATAACTTGTTTGAATTAGATAAATAAGGAACAGATTAAATAAGATAATTCTTCATCTGCTACCTTTCTTTTTTTTTTCTCTCTCTTTTTATGCAAGTCATTTGTTGTACCGGTACTCATTATTGTAAAATGAATAACATTTTTAAAAAAATTAAAAAACAAATATATCTCATCAGCAATACATTCTTGATCTTTTTCTTAAATACAACTAATGATTTCTCCTTTTTTGTATCATTTTTTGTATTATTCCATAAACTAATTCCCTTCATTGAAGTAGACCTACCCTTTAAACTTGTTCCATACCTCGTCTTTACAAAAATATCTGTTCCCTTTAAATTATAACAACTATTCCTTTTAACAAAATACACTTGTATGTTTGATGGTAAATTTTGATTCTTTATATTTACCATCTAATCGGTTAATTAATGTAACTCTTTATGAAACATTTATTTAACTTATAGAGACCTAAAACTCTTAACGGGTCGGTTAAGTCAAAAGTTTTTAATGCACATCATTAAGGTTCGAGTCGTGACATCTTTGCAGTTTCTAACGAGTAAATTACAAACACGTTTTGTTCTTTATCACATTGGAATGAAGTAGACAGGAAAATAAATATTTAGGATTTGGCTTTAGATTTGGGGTCCTCAAACAATAAAGAGTTTTTCTACAGGGTGATTCATTTCAATTGCAGCTTCTCTCTACAGAAAGAAACTGGAGTCCAGAGAGGCATAACCTGAAAAGATGAGAAAACTAGGAGGATCTGTGGTGGAAGTGGTCTCCAGCTACGAGGGCTTGGGTGTGCACCTGAATGATAACCTCAGCTGGAGCAACAACAACACCAGTCTGATCAAGAAAGTTCATCAGAGTCTCTACTTCCTCAGACGGCTGAGACGAGCTGGTCTGAGAAGCTCAGTTCTCACCTCCTTCTACAGGTGTGCAGTGGAGAGCATCCTGTGCTCCAGCATCAACGTGTGGCATGGAGGCT
>JBBPBX010022936.1:0-27831 GCA_038048925.1 Garcialebias charrua | reverse complement strand
ACAGTACAGGTAGTCCCCGATTTACGAGCGAGATCCGTTACAACGAGGCGCTCGTAAACCGGAAATCTCGTAATTTGGAACGGCCGCCATTTCTCTCGTAAATCCGGAATTTCGCTCGTAAATTGGAACGGTTTTCGCTAGCGCGACTAAAAACACTCTATTTTCATCTAAAAACTACTTTTGAGTGCATAAAAATGATCGGAAACGTGTGTCTATATGCTTAACTAACTAACTGTGGTGAAAAAACACATGAAAACTCAGTATTTTTTTCGTTTTTTCCAAAAATTCGCAGCTCGTAAGTCTGGAACCTCGCAGATCAGAGCGCTCGTAAATCGGGGACTACCTGTATATATACATATATACATATATATATACATATATACATATATATATATATATACACAGTATATATATCTAGTATATATATACATACAGTACAGTATATATATTTATATATATAGTATATACATACAATACACACACACACATATACAGTATACACATTTTGACATTGCTGACTTATAATCGAAGACCATTGTTCATGTGTTTAAATTAACAAAATGGTAAAAAGTAAAATAAGAAGAATTGATAGCTGAACTGAGAGCTAAATGATGCGTAGTTGCAGTCGTGATGGTGGCAGGTGTTGTAAGCAGATGCTGTTTCTCAGAGAGGAGGAATGGGGGCAACAGCACAAGTGCAGATAACATCATTACAGGCGAGGGTGTAAAGGTTCAGAGCTGGAGCAGGAGGGAAACAAAGTAAAAGAAAAGCACTTTCCGTCCTCGTAAGAACTGAAAGACGGAGCGGAGCGAAGGTGACTGCTGCTTCTCTCTCTGCTAAATCAAATGGGTGATGAACTCTGTGCCGGAGCCATCCGTCACTCCTCCACTGCTGCTTTTCACTTCACTCTGACTTTGACCAAGGTTATCAGGCTGCTCAGTCCTCTGCTGCACAGGCGCAGCAGGCTGCGGCAGGTGGAGGTGCTGTCTGAAGCCACTTGTTCTTGCCAACGTCCCTCCTCGAGTCAGTGTCTCCATTCACTGGAATTAAATCCCTGCAGCTTGGAAACCTGGAAGCACTTCACACAAACTTTAAGAACAGTTGCAGCACTTGAAAGTGTATACTTTTTTTATACTTCATGCCAACTTTGGTGGTAATTTACGTTAAAAAAATACATGTCATTTTTAATGTTTCATGAAATTGAAGTTTTAGTGAGCAAAAAGTTAATTTACACAACTGTTATTTTCATTTTCATTTAAGATTAAATAAACACAACTGAAAACAGCTACCATTAGAACATTTTTAAAACTGTTAACAAATTTGTTTTAATTTATTTTGTATTTTAACATAAAATGTTCTGATATAATGATATTATGCTAGCATTGATGTACTTGCTCAAAAGACAAGTGCATGCCTTATCATGATAACATGATATATCATTTCATGTTATTATATTTGAGTGTTACTAAAATCAACTTGTTTTAGTCATTTTAACCTTATTATACCTAAGCAACAAAATTCTATTTATATTTTGTAATGATAAAGGTATGATAACAATTATATTTAAAATCCCAGTTTTAAAGTTTGTCATGATAACATGATATATCATGATATCATGTTAATGTATTTGAACTTTACTAACAAAATCAACTTGTTTTTGTCATTTTAACCTGATTATACCTAACCAACAAAATCATACTTATATTTTGTAATGATGATAAAGGTATGATAACAATTATATTTTAAATCCTCATTTTAAAGTTTGTCATGATAGCATGATATATCATGATATATTAATATATTTAAAATTTACTAACAAAATCAACTTGTTTTTGTCATAGTAATATGATTATACCTAAGCAATAAAATCACATTTATATGTTGTAATGATAAAGGCATGATAAAGTAATTACCTGTATATTTAAAATCCCAATTTTATAATTTGTCATGATAACATGATATATCATTTCATGTTATTATATTTGAACGTTACTAACAAAATCAACTTGTTTTTGTCATTTTAACCTGATTATACCTAACCAACAAAATCATACGTATATTTCGTAATGATAAAGGTATGATAACAATTACCGGTATATTTTAAATCCTAATTTTAAAGTTTGTCATGATAACATGATATATCATGATATCATATTAATATATTTGAAATTTACTAACAAAATCAACTTGTTTTTGTCATGGTAATATGATTATACCTAATCTATAAAATCACATTTATATTTTGTAATGATAAAGGCATGATAAAGTAACAATATTTAAAATCCCAATTTTATAATTTGTCATGATAACATGATATATCGTAAAATCACGATCTTATAATAACATGATTTTGCTTTATTTCCAACCTGAATTTTTAATTCTACATATCACATTTCTACACTTTAATTGAAGTTTTTGATTTTCCCATAAAAACAATATATTTCGTATCACGATATAGCGTGAAATAATAATATTAGAACATGTTCATCTTTACCAACACAAAAAAGGTTAGATTTTGTAACGATAAAGACATGATAACTATTATATTTAAAATCCCAATTTTATGATTTGTCATGATAACATGATATATTGTAAAACCACAATCTTACAATAATATGATTTCACTGTATTAGCAAACTGAAGTTTTAATTGAACTTGATAACATATCACATTTCTACAGTTTAATTAAAGTTTTTCATTTTCGCAGAAAAAAATACATGTCGTATCACAATATATCATGAAATAATGACATTACTTTGTAGAACATGATCATCTTTACCAACACAAACAAGGTTATATTTTTACATAATGATTATAAAAAAAGTTTATTTAGTAGGAAATACCTCATCATTATATTATGACCACATGATACATGATACAATTATTTTATAACGTTTAACCAAAAAAATCAGATTTATTGTTATATAATGAAATCATGATACCAGGATTATACTTAATAAAATCACATTAATACTTTCTCATAACATGATATACAATATAATGTATTCATAATATTACATGATTACACTTTACCAACAAAATTAAATTCATTTTCTGACATGAACACCATGGGGTCCTTCCAGAAAAGCTGACAAGATTATATATTACTAATGAAATTCTGTTTATATTGTGTGAAAATTACACGATACCTCATAATCTTGTAAAGAAAAAGAAAAAAAGCACAAACAAAACAAAATTTGTGTTTTGACAGTTATTCTTATTTCACACATAAATGTTTCCAAATCGGGTGTAAGTGATTAATTCTAATGAAAATTTTGTAACAATACACTGCAGGGCCACTATTTATATTTATAATAGGATGGCCGTGTTTTTATAGCATCTTCGTGCACTCCGTCCATCTTTTGGACGACTGTACGTACGTTCTCGTTGTATCTCAGTGCAATGATAATAAAGTTTCTTCTGATTCTGATATGTCGAATATGTGATGAGGATAAAATAAGGGTGATATTTTCCTCACTTTATTACACTTATTACTCAGGAAGAGACAGAAAGAATGGCCCGATCCTAAATGGATTAAATATTTCACCCTTTAATGATCAGAGCTCAACCACTCGAGTCAAATTTGTTTAAAGGGAATTCTTGCAAATTGTTTATATGGAATTGGAAGGTGACAGAATTAGCATTTTCAAATTTATTACAAAAGTAATGGAAATCAAGTAGAAGCCACAGCAATAATAATAAAATCAACACAACAGTTTCCCAACAGCTGGAGAACAGCAGATAATTCCTCTTTTCATTGTAGCACGCAACTGATTTTTAGCACAAAGAATGTGAAATAGAGTCAGAGTCAGAGTCAGAGTCAGAGAGAATTTATTGTCATTTGCACCGCATGTAGTACATGTGTTGAAAACGAGATTATGTACACAGGGTCCCAGTTACATCCAACAACAAATGCAAGAGAAATACAATAATAACATCTAGGATTAACTAAGAGAGACATCACATCAGCTAGTAATACACTAAGCCCTAATGTAGTAGAAAAACATCATTATAAACAGCAGCACGAACATGAGCAGATGGTCACAGATGAACGCAGCAACAAGAAACAGATCAGTATCAGTATGATGTGACATTTTGCAGTGTTTATTCTTATTATTTATTTATTCATGAGTCTGACAGCCTCAGGGTAGAAGCTGTTTCTCAGTCTAGTGGTTCTACATTTGATGCTCCTCAACCTCCGTCCCGAGGGGAGTGGTGCAAAGAGTGAGTGTGCTGGGATTTGCTCCTTGATGGAGAACTTGTCAAATTTCTATTTTTTTTAAGTAACAAACTGTGTCCGTATATTCCAAAATACAAAAGCAAGCCTTTAATAATTGAAAACACGAATTTGTTCACAACTGGATTATAAATTGGTGTTTTAATGTGAGCTGAGCTGTAAACTAATCTTGCGCTGCTTAACTGAAACATGTTGCGCTGCTGATGGATCAGCTGCCGTTTAGCTTTTCCTGCAGCAGAAAAACAGACAAGCTAAAGGCTCGGATATAGTCGCGCTTTGGTCCACAAGCTGGAGCGCGCGGGCAGCGCGCGCACTGTGCCGTGCGGCTTCATGCGTTTATAGTGTAGCACGGCAGCGCATGGCAAAGTGCTGTTCTTTTACTGACCAGCAGGTGGCAGTACCCTCTAAAACCTGTGCATATGTTGCAAGAAAGGGTGTAGAAGAAGAAATCTACCGTAGAAGAAGAACTGTTTGAAATCACACAACAAAAACAAATGGCTTTCCGCTCGCTTGGGGAATTTAATACATTTATATCAAATAAAAAACATTCCTCCATGCGTCGCGACGCCGTTTCCACGACCACAGCGGCGCAGACAGCTGCAGGCTCTGGCGTGAAGGCTGTCTGTGAGGTCCCTACCCGACCTGTCAATCAATTCGGCGCGCGCGCTAGGCTTGCGGAGCTTCAAAATCTGGGAGGTGCACGACCACGCGCGAAACCAACGCGCTGGCCAAAGCGCGGGGGCGGGGACTATGCGATTGCGTCACTTTTCGCGCACGCACCCTCGCGCCCTATGCGACGCGTCAACTATATCCTAGGCTTAAGACTTCTCATGATGCTCTTGCAGCCCCATACATCTCCCCACCTCTCCCCCTCCCCAAACACACACACTTACGGCTCCTCAGAAGCGATAGCTGACACCGGAGGCTTTTAATTCCAGTGTAAATACAAATACTCTTCCAGACAGTTATCAATTATGCATGCCGCTAATTGAGTTGAACGTTGTGCTTTTAGTTGCTGGGGGACCCTGGGTCACATGCAGAAAGCCTGAAACCAAAACAGAAAACTGCACTCACACAGTTTTCAGAAACCAAGTGAACATCAAGCCTTTAAACAGCCGTTGTAGTAATCTAACAAGATTTAGTTATTACACAGGAAAATATATATGAGCGTCTTACAGAGGATGAACCAGTCTTGCTGCTGTGGACAAACATTGGTGTCACATGTGGCACAAACCTGTTAAGAGACTGTCCTTACTGAAAACTAGAGATTTCCTGCGAAAATGCAGTGTTGCAGAAGAACTTGCTTAAATTAGCTAAAAAGATGCTGAAATGTAGCTGCGATGGAAGAACACGCCTAAAATAGCGGAAGAAAGCAGAAAGAACACATATTTGCTGAAATGGCTTTAGATGAGCAGAAATTAGCACAATAATTATGAAATTAGTTTAAAATAAAGGACAGAAATTATCAAATAAAAATAGCTGAAAAGTAGTTGAAGTACCAGAAAGAAGCTTAAACCAGGAGAAGGAAGTGGAAAGAACTGAAACGAGTTCATAAAATGTGGAATTAGCGGAAAAAGCTATAATTTGCATAAAAAGAGCTAAATGGTAGCTGAAAGAGCAGAAAAAAACTGAAACTAGCCTAAATAAGCTGAAAGGAGCATAATAAACTGAAATTAGCACAAATAAGTTAGAAAGGGCACAAAAATGTAGTTTAGCAGAACAAATCTAAAAGGTGCACAAAGCAGCTGAAAAAAACTGCTGAAATCTTTGAAAGTAGCAGGAAAAAAAGTTTAAATTTGCATAAGGAAGCTGAAGCAGAACAAAATGTGAAATGTGCAGTAAAAGGTTGTAAACAGATCAAAAGATATAAAGGTTGTAAAATGAGCTCAATTCATTTTCTATGAAAAAAACATGACAGAAAAGGTTAAATCCAACAATGTTCAGGTCATCTGCAGTTTCTTTTTTGGTTGGAAGATGTTTCACATCAACAGCAAACTGGTTGGTCCACTGTAGGAGTGTACTTCTTAGTGGGGAAAACAGTTTGTTTGTGACGTCTCAGACTGACGAAGCCCTTCGGATGGAGGGCAAAACGTCTTTCAACAAAAATAGGAACTGTCCGGGTGACTTGACTGAACATTGTTGGATTTTATTTTATTTTTTACTTGGATGATTGAGCATGAAAAAAAGGCTATGGTAAATAGGGCCTATTTCAAAAAGCTAAAGTTGCACCAAAACCAAAAATCATAGCATGATTGTCCTGAAAGAACTGAACATTTTGATTTATAATTTGTTCAAATACAAAAAATGTGGAACGAGAAAGATGCCAAAAAATATATAGTGTGAACGCTTCATAAGCATGACCTGAACAGGAAGAAGAGGGTAAAAGATTCAACAGACATTCCTTCTGTTGCATCAGTGTTGTGTTCAAGACCACCTAACCCTAGACCAAGTCAAGACCAAGACCAGAGTGCACCGAGACAAGACCGAGACTTTTAGGGTCCGAGACCAAGTCGAGACCTAAACCTCAAATAAAATAAACAAAATATAAAATTGTATTAATAAAAAAAAAAGTTACATACTGCAACTTTGTTTGCTTTTGAATGATCAGCTTTTATACATTTTCAAAGCTGCGTAACAAATAAATCAGACATCCAGTGGCCTAACTTCATGTGTTTCAACAATAAAATTACACAACTGTTTAATTGGAAGCAGTTTCATCACATGGTAAATGGAGCTTATTTCTATAGCGCTTTCCAGCCCCCTATGAGGGGCCCCAAAGCGCTTTACAATACCAACCATCCACCCATTCATACACACATTCATACACCGGTAGCGGCAGACTGCCATGCAAGGCGCTTTCCAGTCCTACCAGGAGCAACTCGGGGTTAAGTGTCTTGCCCAGGGACACGACACATGGTGTGGGGAACCGGGATTCGAACCTCCAACCTTCTGATTGGGGGACGACTGCCATTACCACTACGCCACGGCCGCCCCATGCCAAGTCTTAAAAAATTGCAGTGGCAAAACACTCTTCAAATGAAAGTCTGAATTCAAGACCAAGGATAACCATATTGTTGCATTAGTTACAAATATATTCTTTGTGATTTAAATAGGCAAATTTTATAACTGATATATGGCAGACATGTTCTCCCGCGCTCAGACAATCACTTCTCATTTTCTTCCAGTGTTGCCAGATAGAGTTGAGGTTTTCCAGCCCAAAAATATGTTAAAAGCCACCACATCGCACAAAAATCTGCCCAGTCAAAATATTGTTACAGTATTTCAACCTGGAGAGATTCACAAAACGAGAGAGAGAATACAATTAAAATGTTTTATTGATTAAGGTTTCTTTGGTGCTCGGGCCCCGGTGGAGGGCATGCATGCCGGACTGCTGAGAGCTTGAATGTCATGCATAGAGTGAGAGAGAGTCAGTCAGAGAGTCTTTATTGTCATTTGCACCGCATGTGGTACATGTGATGAAAACGAGATTATGTACACGGGGTCCCAGTTACATCCAACAAGGCTTAGGGAGATAGATTATGGATATCTACCCCCCCGGGACCCGAACCCGGTGGCGGAGTCGGGACAGCAGACGTCCAACCCATCCCACCGGTACGTGAAGGACGGCCAGCCAGCGGCCGTCGGCCCCGAACGACCCAGACAAACACCAGCGCAGAACTCCCATCCTGAGCAAGCACGAAGCGACAGCGGGAAGGAAAAACTCCCTCGAGAGGAAGAAACCTCCAGCAGAGCCAGGCTCAGGACAAGCGGCCATCTGCCATGACCGGCTGGGTCGCAGGGAGCAGGAAGCAGGAACGCACACAGCAGCAGGACCAGGACGAAGGCGAGCAGGACAACCCCAGGCGGCGGAGGCGGGACGAAGAACAGGGGAGAACCGAGGAACCAGAAACCCCGGGAGGAGACGGGGAGGTGGAGGGAGGCGACTAGACTTGCAACGGGCAAACAGGAAGAGCTGAGGAAAGGGGCGCCTTATATCCAGGTGGACAGTTGATGAGTGATTCGATGCAGCTGTGAGTCTTGCCATTGTTGAATTTGCGTCTTCGACTTCATTTCAACCTGGAGAGACTCACAAAACGAGGGAGAGAATACAATTAAAATGTTTTATTGATTAAGGTTTCTTTGGCGCTCGGGCCCTGGTGGAGGGCATGCATGCCTGACTGCTGAGAGCTTGAATGTCTGGCATAGGGAGATAGATTATGGATATCTACCCCCCCCCCCCCAAAATAGCCGGGGCCGAGCTGGCGAGGGTCTGGCTGCCCGAGGGTATGCATGGGCAACAGCCTCTTTTCACGGACTGGGCAACAGCCTCTTTTCTTGGATTGGGCAACAGCCTCTTCACACGGACTGGGCAACAGCCTCCTTTTTTGACTGGGCAACAACAGCCTCTTTTCTTGGACTGGGCAACGACAGCCTCTTTTTTGGACTGGGCAACAACGGCCTCTTTTCTTGGACTGGGCAACAACAGCCTCTTTTCTTAGACTGGGCAACAGCCGCATTCCCGGGAACGAGCCTCGCTTGGGCAACCGAGAGCGAGCGTGCATGGGCTCCAGCCCCTTTCCAGGGAGAGAAGTTAAAAAGGGGGAAGTGATTCGGCTCGAGCTGTCAAAAGAGGGAGGTGACACAGAGCAGAAGGACACTACCACTAGTAAGTGATACTAGAGCTTACCTAGCGGCTGAGCAAGCGTTGAGCAAAGAGCACAGATTGAAGATCCGGGCGGACGTAAGAGGAGTAGGCTGTCGAAGACCAGCGACCAAGCTGTTGGAGGGATGCCCCCGACACACCCTGAACAGCGGCGGAGGTAGCAGCCCCAATCCGAAAGGAATGGCCGGAGTAATGGAGAGGGGGAAGGCCGCATAGGGCCAAGGATTTCCTGAGAAATCCAACGAACCATGCTGCAGTCATGGGGGTGCCGTCGGGAGTGAGGAACAAGGGACTGATGGAGGGGCGGAGCTTATGATAATGATGAATCTAACCATGGCACGGAAGGGGCAATACGGGCCGTCCAGGCAAGCTATGGAGACGACTGCAGGGCCTTTGCCCTTTGAGTGCTTGAGGCGGAGGTCGAAATTATCGGGAAAGAAAACCAGATCATCGGGGGTCAGATCTACTGAAGGGTCGAAGCTGTCCCGAGACGTAAACTCGCCGACCCGAAGGAGTCCGTAGAAGGCCAGGAGAAACACGCTTGAGAGGAGCGCCTTCAGATACGACGAATAGGAGGAGGACCGGAGGGCTACGAGAAGGCTCTTAAGAACAGAAAAAGTGATGGGTTGTCTGCCATCAAGCTGGGGAGGAGAGCGCTTAGCTAAACCCTTCAGGAGGAGTTTAATGACGTGGTTGGAGAACAAACTCGGGAGTGGACCCAGATGATAAAGTTATGCATGAAAGTTGATGCCAGCCAGGAGGGATTTGATATAAGGGAGCTTGAAACGGCGATGGTCAAAACAGTACGTGACAAAAGCTATGACTGTGGGTACGAGAACCAAGAGAAGGGGGACTCAATGGCCACACAAAATTTTGCGAACAGGCGCCAAGCGAACGAATATGACAGCTGAGTGGAAGGGGCTAGACCCAAGCGAATGTAGACACGGGCCGACTGAAGGAGCGGGAAAAGCGACAGGGACACAACTGCGGGGCGAGAATTGGCAAGTCTGGGCAATGGACTGAAGGAACGACAGACGGGCAGAGGCGACGGAGGACCTGGAAGCAGAAGGAGGGAGAGCAGCCGCGTTATTGCATATTACTAACGATGATAAAACTAAAACTAACACACAGGTTGATGCTAACTAAGAGGGCGGTTAAAAGGAGCCGACAGGTGACGTGGACGCTAATACAGGGCAAGATCCCCCAGATCGGGGCATCGGGTCGGAGAGGGATCGGCTGATGGGCAGAGGCGACGGAAGACCCGGAATCGGGATCTAGATAGAGCGTCCGCGAGGAGGTTGGAGTGACCAGGCACATGGCGAGCAGACAGTATGAAGTTGTCAGTGATGGATTGCCATGTGATGTGGTGGATGTAGGGCATGATAGACTGGACGGGAGAGCAGCCCTTATTAATGGCTTCGACCATGGCGAGATTATCGCACATGGCGGAGATGCGCTTCCTCTTCCAAAAACGACCCAGAGGCAGCAGGCCACGGCTATCGGCACGATTTCATAAAAGGCAGAAGACTCAGCACAGGGAAATGAAGGGGGCCATTTATCCGCAAACCAACGGCCCTGGAAAACCCCCCAAAACCTGAGGATGGGGCTGCGTCCGTGAAGAACTGCAGAGAATCCGCCGACTGCACGACGTCGTCATAAAAGAAAGAGATGCCGTTCCAATCCGACAGCAGCTTAGCCCAGAAAGCCAGATCGGAACGACAGCCCTCGTCCAGAGAGACGCGATCCCCCAAGGCAGGGACCGATCTAGCCAGATCGAGCAGTCGAGATATGAAGAAGCGACCTTGGGGAATTATGCGGATATCAAAATTGAGATAGCCCAGCAGGGAGAGGAGCTGGCGCTTCGAAACGGACACGGCAGAGCCATAAGCCCGAGAAAATTCCCGGATACGGGTGAGCTTATCCTCAGGAAGGGAAGCCACCATCAGATCAGAGTCAAGCGTGATCCCCAAAAACTCCAAACGGGTAGACGGGCCCACCGTCTTCTCGTCAGACAAAGGGACGCCCACGCGGCAAAAGAGCCGACGGAGCGTGGCGAGGGAGGGCCCTGGGGACGGAGAAGGTGGGTCCACCAGAAGAAAGTCGTCCAGCAGATGCAGGACGGCCGGGATCCTATGGACGTTAAGGAGGATCCAACAAAGAGCCTCCGAAAGGTTCAAACAGGCTAGGGCTGCTACGGCAGCCGAAGGTGAGCCTCACGGAGAAATAAAAAGAGCCGTCCCATTTTACCCCAAGAAGGTGCCACTGAGAGGGATGGACAGGTATGACCTTAAAGGCGTCGGAGATATCCGCCTTGGCCAGCCACGTCCCCCTGCCGGCGGTCTTAATCAGGGAGATGGCGTGGTCAACAGAGGCGTAAGAGAGAGAAAATGGGGGTTTAGGAATAAGGGAGTTGATGCTGGGATGGGGACCAGAATGAGGGGCGGAAAGATTGATAATCAAACGCTTCTTATTCGTAAACTTACGAGTGGCCACGCCCAACGGACTGACTCCAAAGGGGGAAAAGGGGGGGGGGATGCAAAGGGGCCGATCATAAAGCCCTTAGACACTTCCCTGCGGAGGAGCTGGGCCACTACGTCTGGTTCGGCAAGCGCCGAACACAGGTTGGGGCAAACCAAGGAGGCAGAAGGAGGGAAGGAAACCCCGATGAAAAAACCCTGGGAAAGACCGGTGAGGAGGAAATCAACGAACGAACGATCGGGGTGAAACTGCAGCAGCAAGGCCAACTCAGGAACTAAAACAGGGGTGGACAGAAAACGAGCAATCAACGGCTGGACCCGAGGGCCTTCGGGGGACCCGACCGGTGAGGGCAGACGGATCTCGGGTGCGCGTCACTGTAGATACACACATGAAGGAAGTTACAGTTAGGGTACGAGCAGACGGCACAGTTGAAGTTATTACAAATCGGCATGTGTTAAATACCTCCACCCTTCGACCGCAGCGGTCCGTACGCAGGCCGCCAACAGAACCCCCAACAGAACCCTCAATAGAGAAAGCACGAAGCGACAGCGGGAAGGAAAAACTCCCTCGAGAGGAAGAAACCTCCAGCAGAACCAGGCTCAGGACAAGCGGCCATCTGCCATGACTGGCTGGGCCGCAGGGAACAGGAAGCAGGAACGCACACAGCAGCAGGACCAGGACGAAGGCGAGCAGGACAACAGGCGGCGGAGGCGGGACGAAGAACAGGGGAGAACCGAGGAACCAGAAACCCCGGGAGGAGACGGGGAGGTGGAGGGAGGCGACAAGACTTGCAACGGGCAAACAGGAAGAGCTGAGGAAAGGGACGCCTTATATCCAGGTGGACAGTTGATGAGTGATTCGATGCAGCTGTGAGTCTTGCCATTGTTGAATTTGCGCCTTCGACTTCATATTTACTGTTTGAACATGAACGTACATCAGTACAAGTCAAGGTAATTTAACAATATGTGGCAAAACACAACAATCCAACAAAAATCTTCCCAGAGTTCCCAGCAAAATCAGAACGAAAACTGCGCAATTGGCAAAACTGGGAGCGATGCCTGTGAATGAAAGTGGGTGGTTGTGAAGCGGTAACAAAAAATTTATTTAGCAACGAATCACGTTATCGTTTGGATTTCAACCAGCACATTTTGCATCCAATAAAAATAAAGATGTTGACAAATAAATTGGACAATATTCTAGCAATTTAGTGATATTTACACAGTTGTGGTCATGAATAAATAAAAATAAAATAAAAAATAAACACTGCAAAATATCACATCATGCTGATGCTGATCTGTTTTCTTGTTGCTGTGTTCATCTGTGACCATCTGCTCATACAGACACTCATGTTCGTGCTGCTGTTTATTCCCACTATATTAGGCTTAGTGTATTACTAGTTGATGTTTTTCTTAGTTAGTTCTAGATGTTATTACTGTTTTTCTCTTTCATTTGTTGTTGGATGTAACTGGGACCTCGTGTACATAATCTCGTTTTCATCACATGTACCACATGCGGTGCAAATGACAATAAAGACTCTCTGACTCTGACTCTCTGACTCTGACTCTGAAATAAAATCCTGAGTCCTCAATGTCTGAGATCGACACAAGACCGAGACCAAATGGGGTCGAGCCCAAGACAAGACCGAGACCATGAAAAAGTGTTCTTGAAACCGGTCTTAAAACTAAGACAGGTCTCGAGTACTACAACACTATGCATCATGTCCGGATCAATATTCATATACAGGTGGTCCCCGACTTACGACGTCATCGACATACGACGTTCCGGACTTACGAGCTGACTAACGAACAGTAAAGTTCAGTGGTGGGCCTCAGACCGCTTGCAAGCGCTAATGCGCTAATCCGCTTACAGCGGATCTAACGTTTTTGTCAGCGTAACAGCGGTTTGATTAACTTTTATAATTCATAAGCGGATTTGCGCTATTTTTATTTAAAATGCAGTACCGATAATAAATTATCTATCAGTAAAAACGAAAAAAACGTATTTACAAGCCCGGACGACTGCTAACAGACCATATCCTGTCAGCGCCAGATGTGTTCCGTGACAAAAAAGCGTCCCCTCACAGTCCCTTTGCTAG
The DNA here is from genome assembly GCA_038048925.1 of Garcialebias charrua. Classification (NCBI taxonomy): domain Eukaryota; kingdom Metazoa; phylum Chordata; class Actinopteri; order Cyprinodontiformes; family Rivulidae; genus Garcialebias; species Garcialebias charrua. Next base: position 14,358 of record JBBPBX010022936.1, on the reverse strand, counting down.
AGCGAGCGCTCTCAGTTAGCAGCCAGTGTGTTACTCTGCAGCCTTATTGCTTGTTTTAGAAGAGTCAGACGAAGAGTTTTTAACATGGAGGGTGAGCTTATGGATGTTTCTCAGCGGCCTACGCGACGCGTCTGGATTTTAAACAGCATTTCGCCATATGCCCTCTTCAAAATGGCGGCCGCGACGGCCACAGAAGATAAGGACTTTCCATGAAAACACGGTAAAAACAATTATTTCTTTGCTGAGAAAAAATATATTTCTTAGCTGACTTTATAGCACAAGGTTTTTCTGAGCTTAACCGGTTCAAATGGTCAAATCTGCTGGATTAAAAAAAGTATTTCGCCATTTGCCCTGTTCAAAATGGCGGTTAGCGTGTTAGCATTAGCGTCCGCTAGCATTGCTAATACATAAGTGCTTTTGAAATTGCGGACCTAAATAAATCAGTAAGTGCTTTAGAAATTGTGGAACTAATTTTTGGATTAGCGCTGCCCAGCACTGGTAAAGTTGTACAGAACATACAGAAAATACAGCACTGGAATGTGTTTTTAGATGAAAGTGTGTTAGCTAACTGTTTGTAAACAAAGTTCTGAGCATGTTTATGAACCAGTATGTATGTTTGTGTTGAAAAATGGGTGTTCGTAGTAGCGCTAGCATGATTTTCCGACTTACGACCGAAAATCTGGACTTACGAGTGACACGCGTTTCGGGTTCCGACATACGAGATTTCGTCTTAAGAGCACCTCGTACGAACGGAACTCGCTCGTAAGTCAGGGATCACCTGTATATTGATAAGAAATCTTGAAATGCAGGTACGCACTCAATGTAAACAAAGCACTTTTATCTACATAATTCAATCAATAAATCTGGGCATAAATACGTTCCAGTACATGAAAGTTGTTGGACTTCTCAGACAGATTTTCCAAGGAGGTCACTGTTGCTCTCTTTTAGTCACTTCGGCTGTTTTTTGTAGGTAAACAAACAGATGTGGTAGCTGGCAGTTCACAAATTTAGCTTGTAAATTTAGAATTTAAGGGCACAAGAAATATTACTTATTAATATACGAGGATTAAACTGTATTGCTTTTGTTTCTTACTCTGCCTTTAATCACAAAGTAGATGTGATTCTTCACATCTTTTCCAAAAGTCTCCATTCCTGCCCATCCAGATGGAGGTGTTCATTTTAAAACATTAAGTTTTTCAACTTGTTTCAATTAAAATGTGCAGTGCAGTATCTGAGATATAAATGTATGATTTGTGTTTAAAAATCCACAATTTGAAATAAAAAACAATTTTGTATTTTGTGAGGAAATGAAAAGGTGCAGCATCTTTATTAAATTGTAAAGTCATTTGAATTTTCCTCAAAAGTATATTTTATCATTGTTTAAATGTGTAAAGAAACATATCTGCTGCCTTGTGAAGGCAGTTGAGCAGTTGTAAATGGTTATTTTTAGTCATTATGAAAGGAAAAACAAACTGGTTTCAACACAATAATCAGTACAAAGTAAAATTTACTAAACACTTAAGGTTACTTTAATCCAAAATATGGTCCAAGTTTGCTATGTGAAGCCTTTTCCAAGAAAAAATAAATTTCCTCCTCAGATCTGCAGCCAACAAATCGTCATCTAAATCCAGAAAAACTCCTTCCAGCAGCTCCAAGCTTCACTAATGAACACAAACACAAACGCAGAAATGACAGTTTTGTGATGCTCTTTAACGGTTTCTTAGCAACCAGCTGTCAGGTGCACTCAGGCTCCGGAAACGGTTGCCAGGCAACCCGCAGTTTTGAACGATAAACTTCAACAGAAGCAAAGTAATGGTGAGTTTAGCATCTCTAAAGTAATACATTTGTAAAAGAGTGACATTTTAATGTGCTGGTGGGAATATTTTTTTAAATCCATCCATCCATCCATCCATTTTCGTCCGCTTATCCGGGGTCGGGTTGCGGGGGTAGCAGCCTAAGTAGGGAGGCCCAGACTTCCCTCTCCCCAGCCACTTGGAGCAGCTCCTCTGGGGGAATCCCAAGGCGTTCCCAGGCCAGCCGAGAAACATAGTCCCTCCAGCGTGTCCTGGGTCTTCCTCTGGGTCTCCTCCCGGTGGGACATGCCCGGAACACCTCACCAGGGAGGCGTCCAGGAGGCATCCTAACCAGATGCCCGAGCCACCTCAACTGGCTCCTCTCGATGTGGAGAAGCAGCGGCTCTACTCCGAGTCCCTCCCGGATGACTGAGCTTCTCACCCTATCTCTAAGGGAGAGTCCAGACACCCTGCGGAGAAAACTCATTTCAGCCGCTTGTATCCGAGATCTCGTTCTTTCGGTCACAACCCAAAGCTCATGACCATAGATGAGGGTGGGAACGTAGATCGATCGGTAAATTGAGAGCTTTGCCTTTCGACTCAGCTCTCTCTTCACCACGACAGACCGGTACAGCGCCCGCTTCACTGCGGATGCTGCACCTATCCGCCTATCGATCTCACGCTCCAGTTTTCCCTCATTCGTGAACAAGACCCCGAGATACCCGATCATGGAGGGCATGCTACCCTTTTCCGTCTCAATATTTTTTTTAATTCCAAATAAAAACATTTAATATGAAAAACAAATCTGAGGTTTTAAAAATCATACAAAAAATAAATCAAGACTGCTCCTTTAGCCTATTTTTACAGCTTATTTAAGGTACTATTATTTGTTTTGAAATGTTATTAGTAAAATTGTATGCATATTTTTATTTTGCATGTGGATTAATGTCAAAACTTGTAATTACCATCAGTTTTGATTCTTTAATTTAGTTTATTTTACAAATAAGGTATATTATTTATCTCTGAATAATAAAGTTGTTTCAGTCATTTACTGAAGAAAATACTTGTCAGATGATTTGACTCTAAAACCCCTATATGTTGCTCTTTTGTACATTTTCAGTCCGTTAGAAGCAGAAACGTTTATTTATTTATGTTTTATTAAATATAAAATACTTTATGTTTGTGGATGAAAATATAAAATAATCTCTTAAAAGGCAGAACAGTAAATAAATAATTGCATAAAACTTTCACTAAATGCAACATATTTGTATTATGTTTGTCCTAAACAAATGTTGATTTAGAAAAAATAAATACAAAACTATTTATTTTTAATTATTTCTAACTAACATTCAGAGCTAAAATTGCTTATCCTAAACCAACATGGATAAAATAAATAATAATAATAAAATAAAACTTTCAGTAAATTTTGCTGGAAGATTGCCCAAAAGTACTGTATCTGATTAACAAAAACAAAAAGTAGTATTTCTGTAAAAAGTGCAAATTTTCCATCATCTGGTTTGAAATAGAAACGTGTGATCAGTTTGCACTCAAGGTATGTGCTGTGAATGACTCTCAGCTACTACCACATCCAATTTTGACTCAATATCTGAAAAACTTTTAATCATTATTATGAATAATTACTATTATTATTATTAAGCTTACTCCAAAACATAATCAGCTGTAGATGTATCAATCAATCACCTTTATTTTACCAGGTAGAGCCCGTTGAGATCGAGATCTCTTTTACAAGGGTGACCTGGTCAAGTGGTCAGCAGCGCACGTCACATGATAATTAACAATAAGCATTTGCATTTAACAAAAAGAAAAAAGAAAACTACAATCACAGTAAATAGATGTTGACAGTTCTAAACCATCAGGACAAGACAGACTTCTAGACATTATATACTGTATATAAAAACGGACAGACATCGGTTGAGTAGATAGTTAAAAGTCAACAATGACATATTGGATAAGTAGTGTTTAGAAACATCTGCATTGGTCAAGTTTCTTGATGACATTATCTAATACGGTTGACATGAAGGATCTAGGAGAGATGAGTGTTGATAGTTTCAGATCTTTCTGTAAGTTGTTCCAGGCTGAGGGGACGGCGAAGCTGAATGCTCTTTTTCCTAGTTCAGTTCTGACAGGAGGAACTGACAGGAGGACTAGATCGTTAGAGCGCAGGGAGTAATGACTGTGTGATGTTTGTATTAAGGAGGTGAGGTATGACGGGACTAGGTTTAGGAGGGTCTTGTAGATGAAGGATATCCAGTGAGTGTATCTGCGAGTGCTGAGAGATGACCAGCCAGATTTTACGTAAAGCTCACAGTGATGAGTGCGATAACTGGAGTCAGTAATGAACCGAAGGGCACCGTGGTAAATGGAGTCTAAGGACTGTAGGTATTTTGATGCAGCACTCATGTACAGCACGTCACCATAATCTAGTATTGGCATGAATGTTGCAGCTACTAATGTTCTTCTGGCTTTGCATGAGAAGTAGGATTTGTTTCTGAAGTAGAAACCTAGCTTCAGTTTGAGTTTAGTGGCCATTTTGGAGATGTGGGTTTTAAACGACAGTTCATTGTCAATGTGAAACCTAGATATTTGTAGGTGGAGACCATTTCTATTTGTTTTCCCTCTTGGGTTTCAATTTGAGGTGGGTTCTCTGGTTGCTGCTTTCTGTTGGATAAACCCCTTATCTTGCTTTTGTTAGCATTTAGGACCAATCTAAGTTTTTGCAAACGTGACTGGATAATATTAAAAGCGTCCTGAAGAGAGGACAGCAATAGATGATGGTGTCATCTGCGTAATAGTGGTGGGAGGCATTTGACAGATCGCTGCAAAGATCGTTGATGTATAAGGAGAAAAGAATGGGACCCAAGACAGAACCCTGTGGCACCCCTTTCACAACATCTCGGAAAGTAGAGGAGGATCCGGCTGTATGTATATGTAATTTACTGTATATTTAAATATTCCAAAAGTTGTTGCTCTGAACCAATAAAAACTCATGTTGGGCCGTCAGAAAAAAGAAAGAACGAGTGATTTAAAAGAAATAAAAACGAATGCTACCTCTCTAAATGAGGAAACATGCAGACACAACAAATAATGGATGAAGCTGACAGTTTAGAAATTGAGCCTTTGGGACTGATGGAGCCGCTCGGGCAGCATCCAGAACCGGACATAAAGAGAAATTTAAACTTGAGCGTCTGAATGTGGAGCCGCGCTCCCCGAGGAAAATTACTGTAAAGATGGAACATAAACACAGAATGTCGCCTCTCGGCCTGCAGTTTCTCTGCAGCTGCACAACAGGAGTCGTGCACGAGGCGTGGGTAAAAAAAACAAATATGAGAAGGAGTTCAGCCCGGGGATAATAAGATCTCATATTCTCATGAGAGCAATTTAGGTAGCGGCTCACAAAAACAAGGCCTCGCTTTCCATTAAAAAACTGTCTTCCTCCTCTTCTTCTTCTCTCCTTCAGTGATCAGCATCATCTCCGCAGTGTTGATCTGTGTTTGTGGACAGAGGATGAGGAGGATGAGACACTGGAGGAAGGGGGTTAAGTCCAGATTTGATCCTTGCTAAAAGAACTGTTTGTTTTACAGCTCACGACCCCAGAGTTTAATCTGCTGCTTAGCTCCCCGCTCAATCTCCTCTCCTTCATCCTTCATCCCTGTTTTTCCTCACTCACTCAATCCCATCAAACCACACACACACTCCTCCATCCCATGTCATTTCCTCATTACGCTCCTCTTCCTCTGCAGCGCCAGGAGCTCTTGTTTGCGTTTAACTGGATCCGTGGAGGCTGGGTGTTAGGCGGAAAATGAAGCGAGGTTACATCACGCCGTTCAGTGTGTGTGTGTGTGTGTGTGTGTGTGTGTGTGTGTGTGTGTGTGTGTGTGTGTGTGTGTGTGTGTGGGAGGAAGAGCAGCAGCACGGCGATGGTTTGAGGCCCAGAAATCTGGGTTTTGCATATGTTGCCAGAGACGTTTCGTGATTCGTGCATGCGTGTGTGTGTGTGAGAGAGTGAGACAGGAGGACAATAGTGAGAGTGTATGTTAAACAGGATGATGGTATTGCAGCAGATGAGGGTCATGCTCCGAGTCTTAAGGGTCAAATCCTGTTAGAAGTAAGAAGGATCAAGGCTTTGGAGAGGACCGCCTTTCTTTACTGCTGCAATACTCTCAGACTCAGTGCAAGAGTTCTGTTAGTGTGTGATCATTTCAGATATATACAGTATATATACTGTATATATACTGTATATATACTGTATATACAGGGAGTCCCTGACTTACGAACGAGTTCCGGACATATCTGTCAAGTCTCCCGTTTTGGCCGGGAAACTACCGTATTTTACCCCTCTTTCCCGTCGTGATCCCGAATTATTATTTTCCCGGAAATCTCCCGTATTATAATATTTTTTTTTTTAAAAAACACACACATTCCGGTGCCTCTGTCACTAGCCTCGTGAGAACTGCCACCTGCAGTCGCCTCGGTGGCAGTTCTCGCGATGTTAGTGCTGGTGGCGCGGTCGAGAACAAACCCGGAAAAACACAGATGGATGTAACGAGAAGTAACGAGAGAGGACGCGTCCCTGCCAAAAAAGTTAAGACTTCGTGTAAATATGTTGAAAAATGGGACAGCGAATTTACTTTCCTAAAGTTTATTACGCGTTTTTTAAGATTTGTAACTGCGACTTTAGTGTCTCTCTCTCATGGGGGAAGGAACGATGTCCGTCAGCATGAAAAATCCGTCAAGCACAAAGGTAAGCCTGTCAGATTGTGATCACATAACTGGTTTGAAAGAGGCTGATAGGTAGTTATTTTAGATTTCTTGTAAACCTGTCTTAAAATGTAAGGGGTCCTGGACTTTGCAGGGGTCTGCAACCTGCGGCTCTTTGGTCCCTCAGCAGTGGCTCTTCCAAGCTTTGATCAAAACTAACTTTAAACTGAATTTTATTTGTTCTTATAACAACAAAAAGGGCTAGTTTTAGCAGTTTTTCCTGTCATTTCCTTTGCAAATGTGTGAATACTAGAACTAATAGAAGGAGTAAAACATAAGTTAACTTTATTTATTCGAAGTAGGATATTTAATTTTTCCACAATTAAAATAATTTACCTAGACCTGCATAGTTTATTATTTTATTTTTTAATTGGGAAAGATCACATTATTTTTCCTTCTTTATGATAATCTGGTCTTTTTTAGTCTAAAATGTAAAAATATCAACAAATCATTAGATATTTTCAGCTTTACAATGGCCAGAAAACTACAGGTCAGAAAATTGTCCTTTAACAAACTTAAAGTGGTCTGTGGGCCACCAGTTGAGAATCCCAGTTGTAGCAGGTATTGTGGCTCCGGAAACGTTTAATTTAGTGAACAAAGGGGCAGAAATGGCTCTTTTGATCATAAAGGTTGCAGATCCCTGGGCTAGTGGGATGGCTCGGCGTACCCGGCAGAAAATTTCCCTTATTTTTAAATCCAAAACTTGACAGGTATGGTTCCGGACCTAAGGACCGTTCGTAACCCGAATTTGCAGTAATGGTGCATTCAGACCAAACAGCGTTTCAACGGCAGGAGCGTCCAGTTTACATGTAAAGTCAATGGGGGACGCGCTTCCAGCCACGTCTTGGCGTCTGGCGTCACGTCGCGTGCGTGTTGAGCGTGCTGGAAAGCGTTTTCCGTGCACGTGAACCGGCTTCAGCCTCCAAACCGCTCATTCAGCATGCTGAAGATTTCGCCGTTCAAACTTTCAGACGCTGCTCAACTCTCCCTGATTGGTTGGTGTGTCAACCAATCAGGGAGAGTCGGGGGGAGAAGAGAGGAGGAGAAGAGAGGGGGAGAGTCCCTATGTGACGCGGAAACGAGGGGGCGCGCGCACTATGTGACGTATTGTTTGTGGGACACAGAAAAGACCCGCGAGGTCGTGTACTATGGAAGAGAAACTCATTGTAGCTGTGTGTTCGCGACAAGTCCTTCACGACCAGTCAAGTCTGCTCCACAGAGACGGAAATAAAAAGCTCCTCGCCTGGCGGAGTGCAGTGAGGACTCTGTGCGCAGGACTCTGTATACCGGTAAGCTCCTCCCACACACCCAGCAGCTGTTTCGCGTTCTGGCGTTCAGGTCCAAGTAGGTCTGGATACCAAGTGCGTCCACTTGCGTGCGTGACAAGCTTTTTGGAGGTTGAAACGCTGTTTGGTCTGAATGCACCATAAGTCGGGGACCACATACCAGCTGCCACTGATACACGTACATGTACGGTAATGTAGTTACCAAGCACTTCGCCTATCCTAACACACCTAACACAGTGTAGTACATAATTCTCAAAAAATATATACACTTTGACAATAAAAAACATTAATTTCTTACTTTGAGCTGTTCAAGCCTGTCTCCGTCTTTTATCATGTTAGCTCTTGCACGTCCGAGCTCCGCAGCTTCGTGCTGCTCCGCGCAGTCCAAACTGTTTACAGGAAGGACTGTTAGCATGTTAACTCCATACATTTTGAGCCAGAAAAAGTTAATATCTTACTGAAAGACGTTTCTCCACGGTGTCCGTCCATCCAAAACAATCTGCTCGCGTTAGCTCCGCCATTAGCTGCACCTGTTAGCATTAGCCCATCCAAAAAGGCTATCGGCGCTGTTTCTCCATATTTTAGCATGTTAGCTTCTCTGTTAGCTCCGTGTCCCCCGACATCTTAGGCTGCCAAGCGGACATCGAGGCGAGCTACCGGACGCAGATGGCCTCTCCGCTGCCTGTCGGCTCGGTGTCCCCGCGTTAGCATTAGCTCCGCCATTAGCCCATAGCATGAGCTGGTGTTGTCGGCTGGCGTGGTGGGAGCGATAGGCGGCTGCTGCTCCGGGCCTGAGACGTCCACAGAGTTCACCGACCGTTTCCAGCTAATTTATCCGTATGAGGCAACCCTGATCGGACACACGGTCCTCCAAAGCCAGCTGGCAGCTGCTGAGACTGGAACTAACCGTAAAATGGCGGACACGGCTGCATTTCCGGAAACCGCTGGAAGCTGAGCAAATATGATTAAAAATTATAATTTTTATAATAATTATTATTTATAAAGCCTTTAAAACAACCACAGCTGCAACAAAGTGCTGTACACATGAAATCAAGAACATTTAAACACAAAAAAAGCTTTTTTTCCATATTTTTATTAATTATGATTTATGCCGTAAGTCCGAGTTGCCGTAGGTCGAGAGCGCCGTAACTCGCTGACTTCCTGTACAGTATACAGTATACTGTACAGTATATACATACAGTATATACAGAGCAAAACAAAGCAACAAGTCCAACCCATGTTGGCGAAGGGTGTGTGAGATGAGCAGACAATTTCATATTTCTCCAATCAATTTCCTTCTTCTTTTTTGGGCTTTTCCCTCAGGGGTCTCCACAGTGAGTCATCCTCCTCCATCTTATCTTTATGGGGAGGGGTGGCGCAGAGGTTAGAGACGGTGGGCCTGTGATTGGAAGATCGCTGGTTCAAGACCCGGTACCGACAACATCAAAAAATGTGGGTGGAACTAGGTGAAACACCCACACCTAACTCCACCCTCATTCGCCCCACCCGGGGCACCTGAGCAAGGCCCTTAACCCCACACCATCTGCTCCCTAAACAGGCCTCTCTTGAAAATGAGTTCTCGTGGCTCAATGAGACTACCTGGATAAATTAAAGGTAAATGAAAAAAATCTCTGTCCTCACTCCAACTACCTCCATGTCCTCTCTAACAGCATCCATGTATCTCCTCTTTGTCTTTCTCTTGGCAGCTGCATTTCTAACATCCTTTTACCAGTATACCCACTATCATGTCATTGGACATGTCCAAACCACTGTCCCTCCTCTGGACATGTCCAAACCATCTCAGTGTGTCCTCTCGAACTTTATCTCCCAGTTGTTCAACATGTGCTGTACCTCTGATGATCTCATTCCTGATCTTATCCATACTTGTCACTCCTAAGGAGAACCTCAGCATCTTCATTTCTGCCACTTCCAGTTCTGTCTCCTGTCTTTTTGTCCATGTCTCTCTAACCAGACCATACAACATAGCTGGTCTCACCATTGTCTTGTAAACTTTTCCTTTGACCTTTGCTGACACCTTTTTGTCACAGGGGCACCTGAGCAAGGCAGGAGTCCCTATGACCCTATGCCACCGTGCAGCCGTGGGCAGCACGGTGGCACAACTGGTAGAGCTGCTGCCTCTCAGCGAGAAGGTTGCCGGTTCAAATCCCGGTCCGGGGCCTTTCTGGGTGGAGTTTGCATGTTCTCCCCGTGCATGCGTGGGTTTCCTCCGGGTACTCCGGTTTCCTCCCACAGACCAAAAAACATGCTTGTTAGGCTGATTGGTGACTCTAAATTGACCCTAGGTGTGAGTGTGAGAATGGATGGTTGTTTGGTGTGAGTGAGACAGGTCCCTCTTGTAAATGAGTCCCCGTGACTCAACGAGGCTAGCCTGTATAAATAAAGGTTGAATGAATGAATTGAATGAATGAATGAAAAAATCACTCCTGAAACTTTTCTCCATCCACTCCATCCTGCCTGGACTCTCTTCTTCACCTCTTTACAACATTCCCCATTTTCCTGGATAGTGGACCCCAAGTACATGAAGTCCTGCACCTTTGTGACCTCTGATCCTTGTGGCCTCACTGTTCCACCTCCTCCCTCTCATTCACACACATGTACTCTGTCTTACTACGGCTTTCTTTCATTTCTCTTCTTTCAAGTGCATACCTCCACCTCTCCAAGTTCTCTTCCACCTGTTCCCTTTTTTCACCACAAATCACATCATCTGCAAACATCATAGTCCATGGGGATTCCTGCCTGACCTCATCTGTTAGTCGGCCCATCATCAGAGCAAACAAGAAGGGGCTCAGAGCAAATCCTTGATGCACTCCCACCAGCTTTTCAGCTGTCACTCCTACAGCACATCTCACCACTGCCCTGCTGTCCTCATACATGTCCTGTACCAGTCTAACATACTTTTTATATTTAAAATTGTCATAACATAAGTCATGTAAGATGTCATGCATGTTAATTCTATTTATTTTTTTATCTTTCACATCAACCTGCTAAGGACCCGGACTACAGATGAAAATTAGCCTCTTTGGCTCAATCTGACATATTTATGTGATGTATTCATGTTGATTAATACGTATTGTCCCTTTATGGAATAAATAAACTGAAACTGTTCAGCTACTGTAGCTGTTTTTAGGCTCCTCTTCTTGTTGCCCCCTTAACCTGTTTGAGTTAAAAATAATAAATAAATAAAAAAGCAATCAAAGAGTAAAACATTTTAAACTTCAGAAATCTTAGAACACTTTAGAGAACGCCAAGCCTGGCTTCTTGGAAAGGAAGTAGAAAGCAGTGAGGAGTGGGCTGACCCTGCTCTGCAGTGATATTTGTCACTGCAGGCCAAATAAAAACGATACATTCTTGTTGAATCTTGAGCTTTAGACCACTTAAAGCTGAATCACGTCTGAACATCTGCATTACTTTCACACAGCTGCTTTTTGCCAGAGGGCTTTTGCCCTTTCTTATCGTCCTTTAAAAACATCCAAAGAGTTCTGTGAAACCGAGTCGTGCAGCATTTTAGGAAATTGGATCGAAGTTTTAGTGTGAAAACTGATGGGAGTTCATTCAGAGCACTGTTCTTGGCAAAAATCTACAAAACGCAAATCGACGTCTAAACAGCACTTTTGAAAAATTAATAATAATAATAATAATAATGAATTCAATTTATAACGCACTTTTCATTAATGAAAATCTCAAAGTGCTACAAGGAGCAACAGAATTAAATGTCAATAAAACAAATAATAAAACAATTAAAATCAATAACAATATCAGCTAAGATCAAAAGTAGAATCATGAGGAGGTAGAGTATGCTTGGTCGAAAAGAAAGGTCTTCAAGTCGCTCTTAAAGTCAACCACAGACTGTGGGGCTCTTAGACAGTCAGGAAGAGAGTTCCACAGGCGGGGGGCAGCCACACTGAAAGCCCGGTCTCCCATGGTCCTTAATTTGGTTCTCGGAATGTGAAGGAGATTGCTGTTCTGTGACCGCAGCGAGCGGGTGGATGAGTATGGAATAAGAATATCCTTCAGATAATCTGGTGAAGTTCCGTGTAAGCATTGATGTGTAATGAGAGCAGTTTTGTACTGAATTCTGTAGGCGACAGGAAGCCAATGAAGGTTATGGAGAATGGGCGTAATATGTTCAAATTTACGAACTCTCAACAAGATCCTTGCTGCACTGTTTTGAATATATTGAAGTTTCTGAAGGTTTTTGCCAGGGATTCCAATAAACAGGGAGTTGCAGTAGTCGAGCCTGGAGGAGACAAAAGCATGGACGAGCTTCTCAGCATCGGAAAAAGTTAGGGATGGGCGAAGTCTGGAGATGTTTCGAAGATGGAAGAAGCAAGTTTTAAACAGATGCTTAATGTGATTTTCAAATGTAAGATTGGAGTCCATTTTTATTCCAAGATTAGTAACAGAGGTGGAGAGGGGGATGTCTTGTCCAGAAAAGGAAAGTGTTGTTATAGGAGATGTTTGTACCTGGTGAGGGGTGCCAATCAGTATGGCCTCAGTCTTGGAGCAGTTTAATTGAAGAAAGTTCTGATTCATCCATGCCCTAATTGCCTCCAGGCAGGCAGAGAGGGCAGTGAGTGAAGATGGAGATGACAAGGTGGAAGATGAGGATGCTCCAGTCCTGATGTAAAGCTGTGTATCGTCGGCATAACAGTGAAAAGAAATGTTGAACTGATTAATAATTTGACCTAAAGGCAGCATGTAAAGGGAAAACAGCAGGGGCCCCAGAACTGACCCCTGAGGGACACCACAGGAGACACCAACTGTCTGGGACGTGGCGTTGCCAAGACTAACACATTCCAGCCTATTGGAGAGGAAAGATTTGAACCAGTCCAGGACTGTGTCGCAGAGACCGACCTCCACATGAAGACGGTGGAGGAGGATACTATGGTCCACAGTGTCGAAGGCTGCAGTGAGGTCAAGGAGGACAAGGATGGAGGGAGAGCCAGTGTCAGCAGCCAAGAGGACATCATTGGTAACCCTCAGCAATGCAGTCTCTGTACTGTGAGCTGCCCTGAATCCAGACTGGAACTTCTCATACAGGGAGTGTTGTTGTAGGTGATCCTGCAGCTGAGCAGCAACAGCTTTTTCCAGCACTTTAGACAGAAAAGGGAGGTGTGAAATTGGGCGGTAATTAGAAAAAATGTTGGGATCCAAATTAGATTTTTTCAGAAGAGGCCTAATGATGGCGGTTTTTAGAGGCAGTGGAACATGACCAGATTGTAGAGACTGATTTATTATTTGAGTGATAAGTGGGCCTATTGCAGAATGATTGGTTTTTATGAGAGACGAGGGGAAAGGATCCAGGGCACAGGATGAAGGCTTCATTTTCTTGATGATGGCCTCCACCTCACTCTGAACAACTTCGTCAAAGCTGTTTAGGGTCCCAGAATGCAGACGGGTGGGTGGCACACTGAGAACGGGGAGGTTGTGGAGCTGAGATCTGATAGTGTCAACTTTGGTTTTAAAAGATGAAAGAAACAGGTCACATTTTTGAGCAGAGTCCTCAAGAGTTTGCTTAATGGGATTAAGCAGACGAGTGATTGTGGAGAAGAGCTGTTTAGAGTTTCCAGGGCAGGTGTTGATGATGTTAGAATAATATTTGGAGCGTGCTTCTTTAAGAGAATAGGCGTATGCTTTCTGATGTTCTTTATATGCCTGCTTATGCACAGACAGACCAGATGATTTTACACGTCTTTCAATAGCACGGCCAGTTGCCTTCATCTTGCGCAGCTCATCAGTGTACCAAGGGGCTGAACGGGAGAAAGACACCAGTCTTGTCTTCAAGGGGGCGTGTAGGTCCAGGAGCTCCCGAAGAGATTGGTTGTAGTAATCCACAGAGTCATCTGCAGAAGAATGATTGACAGCGGTCAGGGTGTGAAGATCGGCAGACAGAACATCAAGGGAAATGTTTTTAAGGTCACGGAACTGGATGGGTCGTTTTGGGTTTGAAGCAGGCGAAGATGAAGGCACTTCCAGGGAGATGACCCTGTGATCTGAGACACCCAGGTCATATACAGATAAGTTATTGATGAGTACAGTGTCTGTAATCACCAAATCCAGAGTATGCCCCCTGCTGTGCGTAGGGGCGTCAACATGTTGAGTGAGATTAAGAGAGTCCAGAAGAGACTTAAAATCTGTTGCCAGAGGTGAAGAAGAATTGTCCACGTGGATATTTAAGTCGCCAAGAAAAATAGTCTTCACAGGGGAGGTGCAGAAAAAAGTGAGGAGGTCATGCATCTCTGAGTTAAATGAAACATGCGGTTTGGGAGGTCTATAAATTAATATAACATTCATCAGGAGTGGGGCTTTGAAGCTGAAAGCCAGACATTCAAAAGAGGAAAAGTCCTGAGAAGACAGATGAGACAGTTTTAAATTACTGCGGTAGATTACAGCCAGACCACCACCGCGGCCAGTGCTGCGGGCTCTCTGCAGATAACTGTATCCAGAGGGACACGCCTCATTCAGAGAACTGAACACAT
>JBBPBX010022935.1:17961-39270 GCA_038048925.1 Garcialebias charrua | reverse complement strand
TATATATATATATATATATACACACATACTGTATAGTGTTACCTCATTTTCAGCCCCCTTTTTGGCATCTGCATTTGGTAGCAAGCCAAATTGACAAAGACCATACAGAATAATGTAGTATTTAATTCCACAGCAGTGAAAACTATGGTATGTAGTCTCTAAAAGTAGGTCTAGGGTAAAAAAAATATCAGTATCAGCATCAGTTATCGGCCAAATACGTTTTAACATCTCGGCATATCGGATATTGGCCAAAAATCCAATATTGTGCATCCCTAATTTAGATGTTTGCACTGTACTGACTCAGAAATGTCACTTCATCTTGTTAAGACCCATCATTGTTTTCTTTGGCCATATATTATCATCTGCTCAAGATTCAACCACTTTGACTTTATTTGTAGACATAAAAAAGTTAACGGCTTCATTGTTGATAACATGAACAAATATTTACGAAGCAGTCCTTTTGTAACACAGTCCAAAATAAATGTATATTGTATTGAGTTGGCTTCATATAAGGATCCTGTGTTGTTGATTATTTCTAACCATAAATAAGTTTGACATTAAGGGTTTGAACAAACTCGGGCCCTTACCTACTTCAGAGGGGTATAGGCAGGCTACACTTTCAAGATGTCATTATGAGCAGTTACATTTTGCATTAAAACAAAATCCTTAAATTTCCCTTGGTCTAATTCTTTAATTCTGTGGTTTAATCATTTTGGTTTATTTAAAGTCTAACAAAGAGGAATTTCAATTTTTTTAATCAACTATAGCTCTTAACACAAACAATTACGATAATACTTCCATCCACAAAGGTTGTGATACGGGGTTGGTTGAACTGTTCTTTAAGAGTAAAACTCACGTTCAGAACATGGCACCGACACACAACACAATGGAAACCAGGAGTCGAAGCATGAGCAGAGTTAAAAAAAAGGGATCTTTGCTTAGAAGAATTAGTGTGGGAAGAAATGCTGCTATCCACAAGATAAAAACGTATCGCTTTGGGGTTGCAGACACAAATTACGTGGAATTCCTATTAAATAAAAAAAATAATCCTTCCTTTAAAAACACAGTTGACAATATCACCACTCAAAGGACTGAAATGTAAAAATCTGTGGATACCCGAGTGAAGATTTGGAAATGGTATGGATGCAAAAGAACAGGCATCGACAATGTCCCAGTGTCTCGAGCGTGGAACTATATGAAAATACGTCAAAGCTTTTAGGCCTATTTCTTTCTGTGATTAGTGGTAATCCAAATGTTTGTGATGTAGACAGAGGTAGAAATGTCTGCCCTGAAAATGGTGATTGTATTAGGAGCATAAATAAAGGGATGAGAACAAATTTTAAATGGCATTCACAAGGGAAGTTCCAAAATGTCTCCAACTGTTCCCAAGGGTTCTTAAGTCTTGCTCCGTTGTTGGAATTTTGAACAGGCTCATAAAATCTGTGTGGCAAATCTTATTTTTAGACTTATTAGTTGAATTTTCATCAATCTAGAGTACTAATAGCTTTTTACTTGGCGTTACATAAGCAAACTCCTGGTAAGGTTTGGCTCATTTCTAGCTGGGAATTCAACCAAAGCTGTGTGCAATATGAGTCCAAGTGAGAACTTGCACATTTTCTAAGAATTTTTTCTCTCCAACTAGCCTCAAACAGCTGAAGTCTTGTGAGATGCTGTCTTTCAGGAATTAGTATCTTCACAGAACTCCACAGAATTTCAAATTAAAAGCCATGGAGGCACTTGCAATGTACTGGGACGGTAGTGCTGGGCGATATGGAAAAAAATCATATATCACGATATGGACTTTTTTATATCACAATAACTATATACAGTATATCACGATATATACAACACGATGTGTGTGTGTGTGTGTGTGTGTGTGTGTACAGGAAAAATTTGGACCAAAGTAGAAAAGGAGTTTCTACTTTGGTCCAAAATTTTCCTGCAGGTGGCGGTAAAACAACGGCTGCTAATAAACCCACGAAGAAGAAATCCACTCTGGAAGCTTGCGTAAACAAGGCAAGAAACGGAAAAGAGAAAACGTTGCGTTTGATTCCGGTTCTGTTGTGTCTCTGGTCTGTTTTGTATTGGTTAACTGGACCCGAGTTCGGACTCGGTTGGACTCTGGGTTCGTGTCCTCTGGACCCATTTTGTCTCAGAGTTTCAGCGGAGCGAAATAATGGAAGCTAACAAGGGAAGCTTCCCCCTCTTTTTGGTAAAAGTTCTTCTTCTTGGGCTGCCTGTGCAGCTGTTTCTCCTTGTTGTGACAGCGGTTGAGATGCTACTTCATGCCCCTGCGT
Organism: Garcialebias charrua; assembly: GCA_038048925.1. Classification (NCBI taxonomy): domain Eukaryota; kingdom Metazoa; phylum Chordata; class Actinopteri; order Cyprinodontiformes; family Rivulidae; genus Garcialebias; species Garcialebias charrua. Next base: position 36,973 of record JBBPBX010022935.1, on the reverse strand, counting down.
GTCCATTGCTCTTGAGTTTAACAACGTAAAGCATGTGTCGCAAACCCGCACGTGCGTCAAACAAAGCAGCGCAGTCATCTTGCAAAACCACAATATGAAGCTTCTTTGCGACAGTTATTTTTTTATTCTTATTTATCACGATAGACACGTTTCTATCGTCCCCACGATATATATCGTCATATCGCCCAGCACTATGGGACGGGGTTATCACTAAAAAATGGGATTCAACCCTTGCTGAACTGGCTCATTTGTAAATAAATAAATGTGAACTATATTGACATTTTTTATAATTAGATCAAATGAATGTTTTTCCTCTCTGGATATGCCAACTTTAAAGAAAATACTGAGTTTAAGTGTGACGATTGGCCAATATGGCAAGTCATAGTTGAATGTTGCACATGGATTTAATATTGAACGAAATCTTCCGTGTAGCTGATTAAAATCAAAAATGCTAATTAATACAAGACAGAACAGCTGCATTATTGCTTCCCTTTTGATGACAATTACATTGATTGATAGCTGTATTTTGGCATTACTGGTTACAATATGAACGCTTAGCACAGCACAGAATACCAACCAGCACATCTGATGGAAATACACTACAGGTACTCTTATTCTGGAAAGGGTTTTACCTGAAGTGCTGCTGAAGGCTCGGAAACAGCACAAGGAAACGATTCTTCACACACTGCCAGGCTCCGTACAAGCTTTAGCCTGGTGTTGGACTAAGTGGGGGAAAGGGGATGCGGTAGGTGGGCACAGTTAGAAACCATGCACACTCAGATGCTTGAATATTATGTTCCACAGTGATGAACCAAAGCAGAATACAAAAAACACCCAACGAGCCCAACGGTACACACTGGCAAGCAAACAGAACAGTTTTGGTCATTCACTTGTATCTAGTTTGTTTTGTTTTCTTGCGAAACAGCTTTGAAGTGCCAACTTTAAAAACTAAACTTCTATCAATTTAAAATACAAAGGAAAAAAAATCATGCCTCAGCAATACAATACAGCAAGCTCAACAGAACCGTACAAACTAAGACGAATTTTCAAGCAAAACTGTCATCCTAGCCTCCATTGGCATCTCAGTATGGCAGTGAATTCATTTTAGACATCTATAACGACGACGTCTAGCTTGATAAGAAACACAGACGTGATTTCCAGTTCATTTTGACAAGAGTACCATCCACGTGCAAATGAGACAAGCTGAACCACTGTACAACATGCAAGATGCGGAAAAGCATACCTTGGAGTACTTCACAGGCTGTCCATAGGTGGGGGAAAGGTGTGGAAAAAAAACGTACAAAAAAGCAAAAATATATATATTTTAATGCTTGAAATAGTAGAGGATTTTAAAGGTTATAAAACTGTCCTTGTAAACCCCACATGTAATAAAAACATTTCAATCGAAAAAAATGGTACCGAATGACAAGAGTGAAACAAAAGTGCGATACACGATATTTGGAATGACAAGAGTGAAACGAAAGTGCGACATACGATGTTTGGAACAACAAGAAAGAAACAAAAGTGCGGCGTACGATATTTGGAATGACAAGAGTGAAACAAAAGTGCGACATACAATATTTGGAATGACAAGAGTGAAACAAAAGTGCGCCATACAATATTTGGAATGACAAGAGTGAAACAAAAGTGCAATTTACGATATTTGGAATGACAAGAGTGAAACAAAAGTGCAATTTACGATATTTGGAATGACAAGAGTGAAACAAAAGTGCGATATACGATATTTGGAATGACAAGAGTGAAACAAAAGTGCGATATACGATATTTGGAATGACAAGAGTGAAACAAAAGTGCAACTTACGATATTTGGAATGACAAGAGTGAAACAAAAGTGCGCCATACGATATTTGGAATGACAAGAGTGAAACAAAAGTGCAACTTACGATATTTGGAATGACAAGAGTGAAACAAAAGTGTGGCATATGATATTTGGAATGACAAGAGTGAAACAAAAGTGCGATATAAGAGATTTGGGTCCGTTTAAGTTGTTCAGTTCTTGTGTAGCAGACGCAGAAGGTGAGATGTAGATAGCGAAGAGAGTCCGGCCACCCAGCAGTGTGCGAGACAGCTCGGTGCCTGTGCACTTTATGCATCAGTGGAAGTGTGTTTATGTGTAAACAGAAGGTCTCACAGTATATGCATAGCTGAGCAGAAGAAGGGAAGAGGAGACCTGGCAGGACCCACTTTAGTGTAAATTGTACAAGAGCCCAGTCCTCTGTTTCCTAATCCCAACATGCACACAGTGCCCTTCCTTCCTGTCCTCTAAAAATCAAAAGGACAACACCCCCTCCCTTCCGTCACTGAGCTTGAGGGCCAAATAACACCTATGAAAAATTGAAATGGGCTGCTGTTCGCCCCATCTCCAACGCCTGTGACCTGCCGCCTTCGTTCTATATTGGGTGGTATGGATTGCAAAGGAGGACCGGGGAGGGGGGGAACGGGCTGGGACTGTAAGCGCACCGCTACACCAGCTAATTGAGCTGCGTGGGGCCGGAGGGGAATGAACAATGCCGGCAGGAGATAGAGGAATGTAAAGCGGGGCGGGGGAGGGAAAGGGCTGAAGTCAGCAGAAGTGGGGCGCACACCAGCCACCTGTCCTGCCGCAGAGGACGAAACCGGTGCGCTCCAGGCAGATGGCGGCAAAGTCATTTGGTCGGTTCCTCCTATGTTCGCCTCCACTGGAATTATTTTCCTGTCCCCCACCCCCACGGCCCCTCGTGTAATTGAGACCTCTGACACGTTCCCCATTTCCCAATCGCCCCTCCACGTCTCAGAATGAACATTTAGTCAAAGCAGTTTACAACTTCTGCTGAAAATTACAAGTCCAAAAGGTTCAAGCGTGTGCCGTCAGCATTTGTTGGTATTTCTGGGACCTTAAAGCAATTATACCGAGTTGAGTCTTATAGTAGCAATTGGCACTTGGGCAGCACGGTGGCACAACTGGTAGAGCTGCTGCCTCTCAGCGAGAAGGTTGCCGGTTCAAATCCCGGTCCGGGGCCTTTCTGGGTGGAGTTTGCATGTTCTCCCCGTGCATGCGTGGGTTTCCTCCGGGTACTCCGGTTTCCTCCCACAGACCAAAAACATGCACGTTAGGCTGATTGGTGACTCTAAATTGACCCTAGGTGTGAGTGTGAAGGGCGAGATACACTCGAGCGTCCTCACGATACGCCAATACGCAGCGTACGTATGCCCCGTACGCAGCGTAGCCCCGCGTAGCCCCTCAGGGCAAGTACGCGCAAAAGTATTTTTTTACTACGCATACGCGATTCGCATACGCGATGCGCGGTGTCTGACCTAAACTTCCCCGGCTCCGGACTGTTTTGTATGTTACACAAATGAAATAAATTCCTCTTTTTTATCGCTGATCGGGCCTTTTCTTTTGTTTTTTTGCCTAAAGTCAAGTAACCGCTTCTTCCTCCGTTCACTCGATGAATGAAATGAATGAATTCAGGTCCTACCTGGGTGCGCGATGTTTTATATATTCCCTGGTGGGCTGTGGGCTGCAGGAAAAGCACTCCCTGTTATTATTTTTATTTCTGAGAGAACTTTTTATAACATATATAGTAGAAAGACCGTATCAGAACACCGCAGAAGTCTGAGCGAGCTGCTCACGATAGGTTTCACTTTGAGCTGACTGAAATCTGTCAATCATTTCAGTAGGCGTGTCAAAGTGACCAATCAGCGAGCTCAGTTGAGTCCTCTCCGTGGAGCGAAAAACTAGCGGAAGTGACGATCGGAAGTGACGGTACGGAGGAAATGACGTAGAATTTGGAGCGAAAACACGAGAATCTACGCGAGAACATCAGCCGAGCTGTAGCCGAGGCTCCGTATACGCGCGTATACGGAGTCTGCTTCACTGTATCTCGGCCTTGAGAGTGGATGGTTGTTTGGTGTGAGTGAGACAGGTCCCTCTTGTAAATGAGTCCCCATGACTCAACGAGGCTAGCCTGTATAAATAAAGGTTGAATGAATGAATGAATGAATAGTAACGATCAGAGCGAGAAGAAACCTACATATGGAAAAGTGATAACAACCCCACTCCTTCCCCATATTTCATCTTATGAAAGTCTTATGAAAGAAAAGGGACTGATAACAATTTGAGATATTTTTGACCAGCTTTAATCCAAACCTGATTACTGAATCTGAGCCATGTTGTTTCAAAACATCTTCTTTGCAAATGACACTGTTTCTCATAGTTTACTTCATTTTTCCTGATTGCAAGATTAAATTAAGAAGAAAACGCACTCTAAATAGAATCATTTAAATGAGATTTCATTTGTTTGTAATATTGCAGTAAATTTACGGTACTTATACGCTGAAGCGTGTTATTTATGGATGTTTTCCCCATATTTTTAGACCCATTTATGGCTCTGACATCGCCGTTTTTCATTTTGGGCAAAAAATTGTGCAGTACCATTTTTGTCCGCTAGGGGGACACTTCCAGAGGAGTACACCAACCGTTTCTAGCTCATGTGTCCGAAAAAAGCCTCCTCTGTTCGGACTGACTCTGTCGCTGCCCGGCCTCCTGCTCTGGAGCTAAGCACGGTTAGCTGTGTTGTTAGCCGTTTTTTTTAAGCAAGATAACTCATAAAACCACATCGCAGATTTTCTTGAAACTTACAGAGTGTAATTATTTGGTGGTCATTTACAACTGACTAGCTTTATGAGATGTTTAAGATAAAAAAAAAAGATCTTTAGCGGTCGTTAGCTCCCGTTAACAGATACTGTACCTATTATTTAGATATATAGCTCATAAACCACTCTGCAGATATTTTTTCTGCTTACAGAGTGTAATTATATGGGTTTTCATTTACAAACTGTTGACCTGTATAAGACATTTGAGATAAAATTCAATTTTTTATAATTTATTTTAGTAGCGCACAAGACTGTTTGGAAGAAGTCAAACCGAAACAATTTAAATTCAGCAGATTTGACCATTTCGTGAATTGATTAAGGAACGGTTAAGCTCAGGAAACCTTGGGCTATAATGTCAACTAAGAAATATATTTTTTCTCAGCAAACAAATAATTGTTTTTACCGTGTTAATATTGTAAAGTCCTTCCATGCTGGCTCGCTTCTGTGGCCGCCATTTTCAGCAGGGCAAATGAGGCGCTGACGCGTTGCATAGCAGTGACGGATAATAGATGCGGCTTATATGCCGAAGTGTGTTATTTATGGATTTTTCCAATTTATTGACAATAGTGTAATTGGACAAAGCGGGTTATACACAGGAGCGTGTTAAACGCCGAAAAGTACGGTACCAATCAGACTAACATGCATGTTTTTGGTCTGTGGGAGGAAACCGGAGTACCCGGAGAAAACAGACGAAGAATGGAGAAAACATGCAAACTCGACCCAGAATGGCCCCCAGTCGGATCAGATTCTGCAACTTTCTCGCTGAGATGGCAGTTTTACCATCTGTGCCACCATTCCGACCCATTTCAAATTACACTGGATAATATTTATTTTCAAGTATTAACCCCAAACACATTACACAGCGTGTATTTACAGAATAAATTAGTGGTGAATTTTTAATCTCTACCACAAATCCTGCCACTAAAGAAGATTTTGAATCTCTAAGAAATTTGCACACATTTGAATCTGCTAGTTCCGGAGATTGGTTATACGTATTTTGGCACTAAAAGGTTCAGTTTATTTGTGGTTATATAGTTTCAAAATAAAATGGCAACGCTAGCAAAAACAAACGTAGGGTTAGTTTGTTTTTGGCTGGTGTTACGATGGAAAGAAGCCACCTTGCCATAAAAGCACCGTGGCGACTGGGGAACGACTTGCCGTACTTTGCTTGGTTTAACAACAAATCGAGTTGTGTGAAAACGGCAAATGCGTCATTTTATACATCAAAATGAAGAACAGAAAAAAGACGGACAAATTATACTATTAAGGAAGATAGATAAATATAAAAGGTATGAATAATGGAGATGTCTGCTATGGTAGGTTTTTCCTAAAACACCAAAAGTCATTTCCAAATTTACCAGATTTGCTTTTTTTAAATCTTTTTGTAATTACACTTCAACGTTTCATGTTCCTTTTCAAATTCAACCCCTCCTCCTTACAACCTCCCTGCCCATCTGCCTCTCCTCCACCTCCTGCATCTTCTGCGCTCTCCCTGCTGCTCCCCCCATGCTGCTGTCATTCTGTTCCACGGGGCAACATAGACGCAGGAAGTCAGAAGATAAGCCAAGATTTGAGCCCCGATTATCTGCCTGCCTGACTCCCTCGCTCCCTCTGCCACACGGCCAGATTGGCCCGGATCCTATTTTGAAGCTTCAGCCAAAGAGACTTATCATGGGGTCTTTCACTGGTTTGTGGTTTTACTAGCATTCGTTGAGATTTTAGAGCATTTTGCTTAGTCGTTCATTCCTTTGCGAGTACAAACCAGTCGGCACTGGTTTTAAATTGGGAAACCAAATTAACAAGTCATGAAATCCCAAAGTGCAGCGTTCCAGTTACATACACCTAATTAATTAGCAGTTTAACTGAAAAGGTGTCCCGAATCCCCAACAGATACTCTCTTCTACGTAACATTTGATATTTCTGAACGCCACTCGGACCGACGTCGGAACCGCGCACAGTCAAGGTCCTCATTATTATTTCAGGCTGTGCAGATTGCAATTTTCAAAAACAAGTTTCCTTGCCGAGGCTGCCAGCAGGAATCATCTTGAATGCCGCAGGTGACAGGAGATCCCCCAGGGTTGTGGGCATCTTGACATTGACATTTACTGAATTTTCATGGAAATGAGCGCAAAGAAGGCGTCAAAGTGTTTGGCGAGGCTGTCAAGTGGTCAGCTTGGGAGACTTTCTCAAAGTGACGCCTGCTTTCAAACCGGCGCTCTTGTTTTCCTTCTTCCGTATTCCTACGGAACACTGGTCGTATGACAGAGGTCTTACCGACTCATTATTTACCTGTGTGTCCTTCATACTGTTGCTGCCATGCTCCTCTCTGCTGCTCTGGCTCTTGTCGTAGAGCTCAGACTTGGTGGCGTTGTCTTTCGCAGGTGACACGGTGTCTGCAGTCTCGGAAACCTTCATCGCTTCAGTGTCCGCGATGTCGGACATTCTCATTGCAAAGTCTTACAGGGAGATGTTGGCAAACACAGAGAACCTAAAAGACAGAAAGTGATGCTGGAATAAATGTTGCTGTGGTTTTTTATTTTAAAGATGTACAATACTGGATTTTTGGTCGATATCTGATATGCCGATATGTTAAAATTTATTTGGCCGATAACCGATAACAATACCAATATTTTCCCCCCTAGACCTACGTACAGAGACTACATAGCTTTTTCTGCTGTAGAATTAAAATACTACATTATTCTGCATGGTCTGTCAATTTGGCCTGCTACCAAATGCAGATGCCAAAAAAGATGCTGAAAATGATGCAACACTTCAACTTGGATTATGTTTAATGCCAAATTTATTCATGACATTTACTCGTAACACAACGTCAACACTCTAACAACGCAAATTTGTAAATTTTCACAAATCTAAACTCAACCTGTCCACAAGCAACAAGTGAAAAGCACATAAGTAGTAGTAGTACAGTATATACATGACAGTTTCTTAAATTAAAAAATAACTTTAAACCGTTGTTTAAAAGTCGTTTATTTTTCAACTAAGAGATATTGAGGGGCCGGACGGAGATCGTCCAAGGGCCACTTATGGCCCTCGGGCCATATGTTGCCCACGTCTGCTCCACTACATCTATTCAACTTGAAATAAAATGCAGAATGTTTGCAAGAAAAGAACAAAGATGTCAACCAAACATAAAACACTCCGTGAACAGCAATAAAATTTCTGATCGGCGTCAATGTACATTTTTAACACTTTATGATTCAGTTTGCTAAAACAAACTAATTATTGCTAAAGTTGTCCATTTAATTCTTGTAGATCTAAAGTAAATTTAAAACTGGTCGTTTTAAGTGGTATTTTTTTTTAAATATTTATAGTTTCACTATAGCAATAATTAGTTTGTTTTAGCAAACTGAATGATAAAAAGTGTTAAAAATGTTCATTGACGCCGATCTAAATTGGGAACATATACCGTACTTGGCAGAAAAGTGGCGTCACTACGGGGTTAAACCATCAACGACGAACAAGTAACTGAGGTTGATGCAGTAACTGCGGTCTTTAAACTTCCTTGCAAACATTAAATCAAGCACATAGCAAAATAAACTGTTTTCCATTCAAACTGTGGTTCACATCTTCGCTCCAGGAGTACTTTCAGCAGAGATGAGCGGTTCTGTGGATAATATCTTCACAAGGAACGAGCTACAGTTTGGATGGAGTGATAACCGTGATTTGAGAGAAGGTGCAAATTGTAGCCAACTTCGATACGAGATATCGCCACCGCGACGTGCGGCCTGAGTTATCATCGCAGGATAAGCAACAGTGATCCTGAGATTATTAATGACTTTCTGTCTGAATGGAATTCCCTTGAATTAGTGCCGCCTGCGTGAGACAAGCGAGGAGGTTCGAGACAACAAAGGTTCGTGCTGTAAAAAGTGGTCGTCCGTCACGTTTTCCAGGAACAGGCTCGCAGCTTTGCAGCTGTTCACCGCACGGCAGGGGGCAGTTTGCCTCTGAGAAACTAGGCGCAGGCCCTGCCTACACTACTCTGGATATTTTTTTCCAAATACGTTTCTTTTTTCTGTCCAGATATCATACAGGGGTTTTAAACAAATGCTGAAATAGCCATTCCAAGCTTGTAGATGGCGAAAACGTCCAAATTAACGACATTTCAAATGCAGAGAAAGAATGATCTTTGATTGGCTAGACTTTCCTAAAGCAATGTGGTCTTTGGAAACCTTTAAACACAGGTTCTCGAACTTTGTTGTTTCTAAAACAATCTTTGTTTTATGAACATCTTAACAAACAAACCTTTTTAAAAATGTCCTAATCCACACAGAAGCGCCCAAAACAACCCAAAATGCTGTACTGATTGAGCCAAGCCTGCCTGTGGAGCTGTAGCGTTGCCACGAAAATACGCCAAAAACTGGAAACAGTTCGGAGCATGAGCGAGCTTGCAAGCTGGGTGAGTTTCAAGAATTTTTTCCCCCCCAAAGGATGAAACAATCAAAAGTTTTGCATATTCACAAGCACTGTTTTCATGTGGACAGGGCCTGTTTTCCATGTAACTGACTATCGCTTCAACGGGGGCAGGATCGTTGTAGAAAAGGCTGCTCAACATTCTTCTGATGGGACCCCCAACAATGGAGGATATTGAGATTATCGTACGCCATGTGCTTTATCTTAAGTTAGTCATACACAAGTTAAAAGTGAGCCAAGAAAGTTACAAAAAAACTGGATAAAACCAAACTGGTGTGGTTGTAGAAAATGGCAGATGAAAAAGACTGTTGTGAAGGAGTCTTTGCAACAACTCATCCAGTCACGTGGCTCCATAGCCAATTGATGTCCTGTAGTATGCCGACATGAAATCATTGGCTCGATACGGCTTGCCTGGAACCTCCATCAGGTAATAATAATAATAATAATGAATTCAATTTATAACGCACTTTTCATTAATGAAAATCTCAAAGTGCTACAAGGAGCAACAGAATTAAATGACAATAAAACAAATAATAAAACAATTAAAATCAATAACAATATCAGCTAAGATCAAAAGTAGAATCATGAGGAGGTAGAGTATGCTTGGTCGAAAAGAAAGGTCTTCAAGCCGCTCTTAAAGTCAACCACAGACTGTGGGGCTCTTAGACAGTCAGGAAGAGAGTTCCACAGGCGGGGGGCAGCCACACTGAAAGCCCGGTCTCCCATGGTCCTTAATTTGGTTCTCGGAATGTGAAGGAGATTGCTGTTCTGTGACCGCAGCGAACGGGTGGATGAGTATGGAATAAGAATATCCTTCAGATAATCTGGTGAAGTTCCGTGTAAGCATTGATGTGTAATGAGAGCAGTTTTGTACTGAATTCTGTAGGCGACAGGAAGCCAATGAAGGTTATGGAGAATGGGTGTAATATGTTCAAATTTACGAATGGGCGTAATATGTTCAAATTTACGAATAGACGAAGGTAGGTCTAAGAACCAAGCAGGAAGCCGGTTAAATCACCCAATAGCAAGCTTCTGAACCTGTGCAAGGCCGACCCAAGTAGAGTGGCAAGTCGAGACAAATTAATGCCCCACAAAACGTCATTATTGTGGTTTGAGGAACGTATGGGCAATCAATTCTTCTTTTTCTTTTGGCTTTTCCCTCTTTAGGGGTCACCACAGCAAGTCATCTTCCTCCATCTCAATCTGTTCTCTGGATCCTCTGCACTCCAACTGCACATCCTCTCTAACTGCAGCCATATACTGTATCTCTTCTTTGGTCATCCTCTGTCTTTTTCCTAGCAGCTGCATTTCTAACATCCTTCTACCAATATACCCACTGTCCCTCCTCTGGACATGTCCAAACCATCTCAGTGTGTCCTCTCTAACTTTATCTCCCTGTTGTTCAACCTGTGCTGTACCCCTGATGATCTCATTCCTAATCTTTTTCATCCTTGTTACTCCTAAGGAGAACCTCAGCATCTTCATTTCTGCCACTTCCAGTTTTTTGTTCTGTCTTTTTGTCCATGTCTCTGTCTCCAGACCATACAACATAGATGGTCTCATCACTGTCTTGTAAACTTCGCTTTGATGAGCTTGCATTATAGTTTTGGCGTTTACGTGTTTGGTGTAGTTTTACAACAGATGCCCTTCCTGACACAAACCTCACCATTTATCCAGGCTTGGGACTGGCAAGAGACATACTGACTTGTGCTTCCTAGTGGCTGGTTTTTAAATATTCAAAATATCTTGACTTTTGTTGCTGCACATTTGTTTCCGTCATTGTTGCGTTCTTATCTGAAAAAGATGAAAAGTTCAAATTATGGCTATCATTAACCATAGTGGAGATGTAATGAACTAAAACTCGTATCAGAAACAACTGATTTAAAAAATGTTTTGGATTTAGTTTTGTTCAAAATTCTGTTACAAGGTTATGATTAGTGTAATTTTTTTTTAAGCAATGCCAGAACCAGTTAACCAGTACTTGCACTTTTTGAGCTATATTAATTAGATCTGTATGAGTAAACTGGTCTTCAGTCAGAAAAGGGGGGATTGCTCTCTTTGGGTTGAAGGTGAGGTTCTGCCTCAAGTGGAGGAGTTCAAGAATCTCAGGGTTTTGTTCAAAAGTGAGGGAAGAATGGCACGTGAGATGGACAGATGGACAGGTACAGCGTCTGCAGTATTGCAGACTGTGCCTGTCCATTGTGATCAAGAGGGAGCAGAGCTGTAAGGCAAAGCTCTCGGTTCCCTGGTTAGTCTACGTTTCTACCTTCACTTATGGCCACGAACTTTGGGTAATGACCGAAAGAATGAGGTCGTGGATACAGCAGGTTGAAATGAGTTTCTTCGCTACGCTGCGATAGATAGGTTGAGAAGTTCAGTCATCCGGGAAAGACTCTGACTAGAACTGTTGCTTCTTCACATAGAAAGGAGCCGTTGAGATGGTTCGGACATCTGGTAAAGACGCTTCCTGGGCGCCTCCGTAGGGTGGCACTTCGGGCATGTCCGACTGGGAGGAGACTTCGGGAAGACTCAGGACACGCTGGAGAGACTATGTCTCTCGGTTGGCTTGGGAACACCTCTGAGTCTTCCCAGAAGAGCTGGAAAAGTTGGCTGTGGAAAGAGAAGTCTGTTCCTCCCTGCTCAAGCTGCTGCCCCCATAACGTGACTTAGGAAGAAGTGGACGATAATGATGGATGGATGAGTAAAGTATAAAATAAACGTATTTCACTGGAAATGAACTGCTGTATTTTGGTATTTTCTATGAGCGTGCGAGTCATTTGAAGAAATGGTTGGGGTAATATTAAAATAATAAACATAACAGTATGTGTCTCATCCCAATTTTCTGGTGTTCGGATTCCAAAATACAACAACGTAACTCCCACACAATGAGCTCTTGTAGACTCAGTTCTCTACAACATAAATGCCTTTACGATCAATGGCATGGAAGGCCTTAGAAGAGGCGTCTTTCCTGTTGGAAGTGTTCCAAAGAAGATCCAATTAATAAAATTAGTTTTAATAGCAACCTTTCCAACAACTTTCAGCAAAGTGTGGCCTTTCTTTAATAACTTTAATTCATATACTGCTTTTCTTCCGTGTGTAGTCACTCAAATCAAACCAGCTAAACATATATCTCAGTAACATCTTTGGGAAAATGTCCTCTATTGACCTCACAAGGTTTGTAGTTTGTACAAGTACCACTGGCACATTTAGTTCAAAGACGACCCAGAACGACGGTTAATGTAATGTTTCTGGCTCAAATACTGCACACTGAGTCACGTGGCGCTCTATACTTTCTTTTAAACTAACACTTTGTGGTTGCAGATTATGGAGCAGAAGCAGACGTGTTGCAGGGCTCGTCTGTGTAACACCGCAACCTCTTTTTGTTTAAGTCCCGGTGCGAGCTCGTCCCGCTGATCTGCTCTTATTATGCAGGGACCCCATGTGGAGCGACATGCAACACACAGATGCACAAAACGGGAGGGCAGACATCTGGTACATGAGAGCGATGAGTAATAGGTTAATTAGAAATGGGGCTTTTGAAATTCACTTTGCACATCAGAAACTGGATCCGCACTTAATCTGCGCTTGGGTGTGACCGCCTGTGTGGGGTCCAACCAATCAGCGGTGCCTCAAACCGTTTGGGTGTCAGTGATCAGAGCCCATTTTCTCATTAGATCACTGAGCTGCAAAGTGGTTGGCTAACACTTGAACGCTTCATCTGTCCCCAAAAGAGCTGAGACAGCAAGCAGGCGGCCACGTCTTTTAAACGGTGCCACGCAATCCCCGCTACATCAGCGTTGTTGACTTTCACCAAGGGGGCCACGGCTCTCCAGGCGTCTCCATCTCTGTTTAGAGGCTAAGAGGTTAGCTACATTTTGCCAGAGAACTTGAGAGTCAAGACGTTGAAATTCAATGGGCTGTCAGATGGTTTGACAACAGCAACGTTGGCCCCCCTTTTTTATTCTTGAAGCAAAACAGCTTAATACTCCAGAGAGCCGCGCACGTCTTTGAATATTTAGAGTCTGCTGCTGACATTTTGATGAGTGAAGTCTCTCGAGTCGATCTGTTGAAAATTTGCAATCCTGGACGGATACGTTCAAGAGCCGGGGCTGGTGATGGATAACCAGTGTGCCAGTCGTCAAATACTTCATTCTTCCAAACACATTTTTATCACGGGAGCAGGGCATTACAAGAAATTTGGCTCCGGGACTTTGATGTATTTCACCGTCTCGCCTCTCGCGGCTGAAGTAATTGCGATGCGGAGCCTGTTTAGAATCCCTGATGATCTGACTGCATAAGTAATACGGATCATCATTTGGTCCTTGGTGCTACATTAAGAACATCAGAGAGCAGCAAATGTCTCTCTTACGGTACTTCGCTACCATTTCCTTTGACATGAGTGTTCACATTTATTGCTCTGGTATCTTTGTAATGACATGTTAGACCAGAGGTGTCAAAACCATTTATACTAAAACAAATAGTTGGTCCAAGGCAAGGGCCGACCTCAATCAAGATTTATTGAAAAAACACAAATTAGCCTTTATATAACAAGTCAAATCATTTACATGGAAAGGAAATACAAATTATCTTTTCCCAATGAAACTTTATGTAGTTTAGACACATAACTTAATGAGCAAAGAAAAACTTTAGATCTGGAAAAGACATTTATAATAATTTCTTGTGCCGTCACTATAGCACAACCCGTTAAATCGTTACAAAGAAGAAAAAAACACTACAAATCCACACACTTGACACAGATATGAGAATACAGAAAAACGTAATAGGGATGCACGATATTGAATATTTGGCAGATATGCCGATATGTTAAAACTTAATTGGCCGCGAGAACCGATACCAATACCGATATTTTTTCTCCTAGACCTACTTGTATAGACTACATAGCTTTCTCTGATGTGGAATTAAAATACATTATTCTGCATGTTCTTTGTCAATCTGGCCCGATACCAAATGCAGATGGCAAAAAGGGGGCTGAAAATGATGCAACACTTCAACTTGGATAATGTTCAATGTCACATTTATTCATGACATTTACTCTCTCCAACACAATGACAACACTGCAACAGTCCAAGTTTGTAAATTTTCACAAATCTAAACTCAACGGCGTGACGTCCTAAGCGCCTTTAATAGTTGTGAGTCATTTTGTTGGAATGGTCGATATCGGATATTTACTATCGCTAATATCGGCCGATACCGATACCATGCAGATAATATCATGCATCACTAGTAATTAAAGCAGACTCACATTGAGTCAGGTCAGATACCTGGTAACTTTACTTGGCTAAAATACTTTGATTGCACTAATTGGACTTTTCTCTGTTCTTCCACGTTAAACTCAAGGTTAACGTGAACGTCCATATTTTTCTTGGCTTTAAAGTGGGCTAACTGTCATGAGAGGTTTGCACTGAGCATGCTCAGTTTTTAGGGTGTTGCAGATGTTTTCTACTCTGGAAACGCTTCAAACATAAACAGAAATTAAATACAGGTAGTCCCCGACTTACGAGCGAGTTCCGTACCTACGAGCCGCTCATATGTCGAAAATTCGTAAGTAGGATCACCCCCAAAAAAAAATAATTTATTTTTATTTTTAGAAATGAATACATGTACAGTACTGTACAGTCACCAAGCACTTAGCCTATCCTAACACAGTTTTTAAAGATGAAGGAGTGAGTTGAATTGTCTACCTTTCACATAAAGGGAGCTAGCTCCCTTTATGTGAATGGAGCCTGATAGGGAGGAGGGAGACAATTCAACTCACTCCATCTTTAAAAACTGTGTTAGGATAGGCTAAGTGCTTGGTGACTGTAAAGTATTGTACATTTATCTATTTATAAAAAATATACTGTACAGTATATATATTTGTTTATTTATTTATTTATAAATAGATAAATGTACAGTACAGTACTGTCACCAAGCACTTATCCTAACACAGTTAATGAGTCAGTTGAATTGTCTCCCTCCTCCCCAGCAGGCTCCATTCACATAAAGGGAGCTACTTTCACTTTATGTGAAAGGGAGACAATTCAACTCACTCCATCTTTAAAAACTGTGTTAGGATAGACTAAGTGCTTGGTGACTGTACATGTATTCATTTATTTAAAGAAATTTTTTTTTCTTTTTTTTTAAATGAGATGCATATTCGTAAGTCCGGAACCTCGTAAGTAAGAGCACTCGTAAGTCGGGGACTACCTGGATATGTATATAGGGTTCCCTTCACAAGGGGAAATGAAAAGTTTCAGTTTTAACAAACAAGTTTAAAAAATAATGTTCGGGGCCAGATAAAACATGTACAAGGGCCACATTTGGCCCGTGGACCTTAAGTTTGAATGCTACACGAGTATCTGCTGCTGTTTTCCATAGAAAATTAACTGATGTGCTTCAACCAAAGTACCGTAATTTCTGGACTATTGGCGCACTTGAATAGAAGCCGCAACCACTAATGTATATAGGCTGCACTTGTCAATAAGCCGCAGGTGTCCACGTAATAACAGGAAATATTTACGCAAAGATTTTTTAAACTTTTAAATACCGTAAATATATACCAGTAACGTACGCAAATACGTACAGTAAAATTTTTTTTCTGAACAGTACCTGTAACGAGTCTGGTTAAAAATAAATAAATACAGTAGCCAACCAGGAA
Source organism: Garcialebias charrua (assembly GCA_038048925.1). NCBI lineage: Eukaryota > Metazoa > Chordata > Actinopteri > Cyprinodontiformes > Rivulidae > Garcialebias > Garcialebias charrua. Next base: position 21,228 of record JBBPBX010022935.1, on the reverse strand, counting down.
ACGACTAGCTTACGTGCAGCAGCTCTACTTCCTTCTTCGACAGCCAGATCGATCGCCTTTAAGTGTTCATCAAGTGCAAAATACCTGACCTGAAGAATTGAGTCTGTGCGCTTCATTTATGGTAATTCAAAGTTTCATTGGTCTGCTGTGACCCGTTTGGTAATTTCGTTGGTCAAATTTTATTTTTTACCTTTATTTATACAGGTAGTCTCATTGAGTCATGAGGACCCATCCCTCAAGAGACGTATTGGGCAGCTATGTGAGCGCACGGGTGTGACAAAGCTAAATGTTTTGACGGCAGGAAGCTCGTTAGCTCGTCAAAAAAAAAAAAAATTCCATAAATTAGCTGCAGCATTACCGTATATAACCGCGGGGTTCAAAGTGTGTGAAAAAAGTATCAGCTTATAGTCTGGCAATTACGGAAATTTCTGCTTACTTTGGTTTTTTTACATCACCTGCCACCATGGCGGGTGAATACCGGTAACTGCCTGTGTGTGCTTGTCTGTTAGCAAAATATTACATGAACTAGTAAATGGATCTTTATGAAACTCCCAGGATTTGAACTTTTGGAGTTATCACCATTGAAAAAGTACAATCAAACCAATGCGTTTCCAAATCAAGGCTTTTCCAGTCAGGTGCATTTTTCAACACAACACCTCCTGAAATTATTATTAATAATTTAAATTAGATAACTTCTCGAAGAGTCCCAGAATCTATTTTCTGACATCATAGTTTATTATTATTATGGGATTATAATGTAAATATTCAAGAAATTACCACACAGTTCATAAACGTTAATGAGACGACGTAAAATAATACAGACATAAAACAGTGGATCAGTAACTGGAAAAGTCTAACAAGTAGGCCTTTACATGACACTACCATTTTTAGACACAAAAGAACAAATGGAAATGTGCTTTAATATCTGATTTGTATTGGATCGTTTGATTTATGATCTGCAATGTTTTTATGTTTTTCGTGTTGTACTTCATTGTCTGTGTTGCCTGTTTGTTTGTCCAGCACTTTGGTGTGGACTTGTTCCTGTTTAAAGTGCTTTATAAATAAAATGGTATGGTATGGTATGGTATGATTTTTTTTTTCCAGTTACGTCATCTCTGAGTTGAGAATTAGTGCCACCAACTGTCCGTTTAAAGAACTGCAAGAAACATTTTGATTCCTACGCCTGGTGTCGGAGGGGCGAAACAAAAGAGGATACCTACTTGTTTCGGAGCCAGCGGTGGTGGTCGTGGCCGTTGACGTCGATGAGGCGGGGCCTGCCGGTGCTACCCGAGACGTCTCTGCCCATGTCTGCTTCAGCTGCTCTGCACAGCGAGCGGGGCCTCCGGCGCCCTCATGACCCCCGCCCACCTGCAACCGAGAGCGAGCCGAGGGTTAGCGCTGCTGCGTTTGAAAACCAGACTGAGGAGAGGGCGGTGTCAGAGGTCAGGACTGCTGTCGTTGCCTCGGAGTTCAAAGAGTTCTGACAGCAGCTCAGGCATAGAAAAATAAAACAAAGTGCGGCGAGCACTTATTTCTGGGTCTGTGCGTGCCGTCGCACCGTAAATAATAGATGAGCGCCGAGATTGGGAGTGCGCCCGAGCCAACCTTGGAAAAACCTGAAAACCTTGGACATTCTGAGAGCAGCCGATAGTTTCCACACATCGGAGCTGGGTGTATGAATTCAACCTACAGCAGTTTTCATCAACACTTAATTGACTTACGAATACCACAAAATGTATATAAAGCCATCGAGGGTCAAGAAGTCCCTACTATACTTTCTAAAACTCAGCATCTTTATTGTGGTTTGGATTTCCATCTTGCAACTCAACCTGACTGCATTCAAGTGACGGCAGTGAAATGAAATAAAAACCAGGGAATAAAATAAATCAATTAATTAGTAACTAATGCGGTTCACGTCCTCCGACCTCCATCCCAGCATGCTCGTGCAACCCTACACCCATTAAGTCTCAGAGAGCAGGACCCTTCTCTCAAGAAACGGAGAACAGTCGCCGGTTCTCTTCAAAACCTCTCCAAGAACTACAAATGAATAGCTGGAAGGCATCAGGATGCTCAAAACCCCGTCCATGTCCATTAGGCTTTGGAACAGAAATATCTCCATCATGCGATTTAACAGCGTTAATGATCACTTTGATTTGACCATGAACGCTAAAGCTCCTCTGTTCTCCAATATTATCCTTTCTTGAATGCTCCCGGGTTTTGTTAAACGGGACGAGAGGAGCGTCGCCTTGCGCCAAATCTCACCGCCTTCCGCCAAATCTCACCGCCTTCCAGACGATGAGAGCGCCACCGGAAGAGTCGAAATGGGAAAAAGCTGCTCTGGATTTCAGAGAAACCCCAAAGAGAAGACAGTGCTTTGAGAAAAGCTTGTATGGTTGGCTGCCGAGGCTTCGCACCGAGCTTGAAGGGTAATTAGTAAATAGTAAATGGACTGTACTTATATAGCACCTTTTTTGTCTCATCAAGATACTCAAAGCTCTTCAATCTGTGCCCTCATTTACCCATTCGTACAGCACTCTACTAGATCTATACAAAGAATAATCAGAGCTTTATCACATTTGTACACTGATGGGACACACATCGAAGGCAATGAGGGGTTCAGTGTCTTGCCCAGGGACACTTCGGCATGTGACTGCTGGTGGAATCGAACCCCCAAATTTTGCATTATAGGACAACTTCTCTAACCACTCAGCCACAGCCGCCCCCAAAGAATGTCTTGGGAGCGCAAATAATAAAAATGAAAATGGGGATCAACGGCTTTCGATGAAATCTTCAGAGCTGGAAAAGGATGCGGAAAACATCCCGGCTGTCGGGGAGTGGCTGGTCGGTATTAAAGTCACATGAATTCACATCAGTGTCACGGCGGAGTGGCATCCTCACTTTTCATCAAAGCACAAACTCATGACAGAGCAGATCTGCGTTTCAACCACCAAGACCTTAACGAACCCCGACTGCGAGGGGGGGTGTCGGTGCGATCTGCATACAGAACACTTGAGCTTCGTAACTCAAACCCCACACTCTTTTTCTTTGAATTCAGAAAGCTTCCTTGGATGAGAAGCGAAACATCTTCAGTTAACAAAATAAAAGTCCTTTTGTTTTTGTCTTGAACTGTTTTTGATTTTTACCAAGTCCTGGATGACTGAGAATCTTCACCAGTGAATTACCAATATATCACTTGAACCGAGCAACTGCAACTACAAGACAACCTTGATGGAAATTATTGCTTTGAAATAGAAAAAAAGCCAACCC
>JBBPBX010022934.1:28933-40969 GCA_038048925.1 Garcialebias charrua | reverse complement strand
ATAGTTTAAATCTTTATCCGTTAATATCAAAACCAACAAGAATTACAACTCATAGTGCTACGATAATTGACAACATTTTCACAAATATAACAAATGGGGATATGACAGGTGGTATCTTAACAACTGATTTAAGTGATCATTTACCAGTTTTCACTATCTACAGAAATGATCAAAACATTACAAAAGAAGTTACAATTAAGAAAAAAATAATAAACACATCAAAAAAAGCTATGGATCAATTAAAAGATGATTTACAGAAGCAAAACTGGAAGGACGTGTATATTGATGATGTTAACAGATCATATGATGAATTTATGAACATTTTAGAAGCTCTGTATGAAAAGAATTGTGTGCAAAGAAATCGTAGAAAAAGAAATATTGTTGACCAACCTTGGATGACTAAAGGGTTGAGAAATGCTTGTAAAAAAAAAAATAACTTGTATTTATGTTTCTTAAAAACGAGAACACAACAAGCTGAAGAAAAATATAAAAAATATAAAAATAAATTGGTAATGATTATAAGAAGATGCAAGAAAGAATACTATAGTGATTTATTAAACAAGAGCAATGGTGACACTAAAACAACATGGCGAGTAATAAATGATGTTCTAAAAAGTCATAAAGCAAAAACGAACATTGCAAAATATTTTGTGAAAGATGACAAAGAAATACATGATGAGAATGATATCGTAAATGAATTTAATCAATATTTTGTAAATATTGGATCAAGCCTTGCAGCTAAAATACCAAAAGTAGATAATAAGGTGTGTCATTCAATTAAAAGTTGCACCAACAGTATTTTTCTTAGTGGAACTAACAAAGAGGAAATTATGAAAATGGTAAAAAATCTCTCAGACAAGAGATCAAAAGACTGGGTGGACATGGATATGATGTTCGTAAAGGAAATAATAAGTTATGTTATTGAACCGTTTACATATATATGCAATTTATCTTTTTCAACAGGAATATTTCCAGATAACATGAAAGTAGCAAAGGTAATTCCTCTTTTTAAAAATGGTGATAAATGTGTATTCAATAATTATAGGCCAATATCCTTATTACCACAGTTCTCAAAGATTCTAGAAAAACTATTTGTGTCCAGATTGGATCAATTTATTGATAAACAAAACATTTTAAGTAGCAGTCAATATGGGTTTAGAGAAAAAAACTCTACGTCAATGGCTCTCATGGATTTAATGGAACAAATAACTAATGCTGTCGATCATAAACAGTACTGTGTTAGTGTTTTTGTTGATCTAAAAAAAGCATTTGATACCATTGACCACACCATTCTCCTTGAAAAACTAAATAAATATGGTATTAGAGGACCAGCATTACAGTGGGTATCTAGCTATTTGAAGGACAGGAAACAGTTTGTGCAAATAAATGATGTTAGATCTGACCTCCGTGATATCACTTGTGGAGTTCCTCAGGGTTCTGTGCTTGGACCAAAGTTGTTTATTTTATATGTGAATGACTTGGTAAATGTGTCAGCACTACTTAAATGTGTTCTTTTTGCCGATGACACCACTTTTTTCAGTTCGGGTAATGACATAAAACAGATTTTGGATATGATGAAAACAGAATTTATAAAAATACAAACTTGGTTTAAATTAAACAAATTATCTTTGAATTTAGATAAAACTAACTACATGATTTTCAGTAACAAAAAGGGAATTGTTGATGACGATCCATTTGAAATTGAAGATGTTGTGATCTGTAAAGTGAGTGAAGTGAAGTTTCTGGGTGTTATCATTGATGACAAACTGACATGGAAACATCATGTAAATTCTATTAAAAAAAACTAGCTAGAGCAATTGCAGTACTGTATAAAGTCAGGGATTTTTTAATTGATAAAGCTTTACATATGTTGTATAACACAATCATTGCTCCACATTTAATCTATTGTATTGAGGTTTGGGGAAAAGCATGCAAAACTATTACAAAGCCTGTTTTTATTTTACAAAAGAGAGCTGTAAGAGTAATCACCAGAAAACATTTCACTCACCCTTCAAACACCTTGTTTATTCAACTAAACTTATTGAAATTCCAGGAATTGGTAGAATATAGTATTTTATCAATTATGTATAGGGCTCATAATAACACATTACCTTTAAATATCCAAAGAAATTTTATAAAAAGACAAAGTTATTACAATCTCAAAGGGACAGAGATATTCATCAAACCACAATTCAGAACCAGCTTAAAAGGACGGTCTACCTCAATTCAGGGAATTCGATTGTGGAATGCTCTGGAGAGTGATGTTAAAAATGAAAAATCAATGTATACATTTAAGAAAAAAGTCAAAAAGGACTTGCTCAAAAACTATATATGATGTAATCTTGCGTGTTTGTGTATTACAATTATGTTGTACTTATGATGTACAGTACGTTTGTGTATTACAGTTAGAAAAATTAAGTAGAGTTATTCATTTTATGAAGCAGTTTGTGTATTACAGTTAGAAAAATTAAGTAGAATTATTCATTTTTGTGATGAATTTGTGTATTACAATTAGGAAAATTAAGTAGAATTATTCATTTTGTGAACATCTTGATGTTGTGCCATCTTTTAGTTTGTGTATTTCAATTAGAAAAATTAAGTAAAATTAAGTAGAATTATTCATTTTATGATCTAGTTTGTGTATTACAGTTAGGAAAATTAATAAAAAAAAAAAAAATAGGAAAATTAAATAAAATTATAAAAAAAAAAAAAAAAATAAAAAAAAAATTAGAATTAGAAAATTAATTAGAATTATAGGTGATGTAGTTTGTGTATTACAGTTAGAAATATTAAGTAGAATTATTCATTTTGTGATCTAGTTTATGTTTTACAGTCAAGAAAATTAAGTAGAATTATTCATTTTGTGATGTAGTTTGTGTATTACAGTTAGGAAAATAGGTAGAACTATTCATTCTGTGATGTTGCTTGAAAGTTATCATTGGTTGAACAAACTGTGAAATAGGGGCAGATATAATAAGATTTCATCTTCTTTCTGCTCCCTTCATTTTATCCTACTTGTAATCTTGTATCTGATGAAACTGTCTTGTATTGTTCTTTTAAAATGAATGAATAAACATCAAATCAAAAATCAAAAACTTCTTCCTCAAGAATGCATGGTTCTTGTTCGGCCTGACATGCCTGTTCCAATGGTCCTATTTGATGGCCTGAATACAGCTCTTCTGTATATTCCCGCCATCTTCGCTTGATTTGATCTTCGTCTTGTAATAATTTACCATCGTAGTCCTTGATGGCCGCTGCTTTGCGTGCTGCAAACGGTGCCCTGGTCTGCTTTACATATGTGAATAGAGTTCGTGTATGACCTTTCTTGTTTGCTTCTTCCAGCTTGGCGCATTGATTGTTCCAGTAACGTTCTTTGTCTTCTCTGGCTTTTCTCTGAAATACCGCATTTAGCCATCTGAATTCTGTGTTGTTGCCAGCAGCTTTGGCTTCTCAGCACTTGTTGGCGATTCTGATCGATTCATCCGATAGCCATTGAGGTCGTCTTCCTGGTTTTATCAATGGGATTATTTGCTTTGCTGTATTTTGCGTGATGGCTTTAACTTCCTCCCAAAGTTACCACACTAAGCTCCTGATGTAAACTTTACTGGTTTATAGACATTTTTGTCATGACTAAGGTTGATCAGTTGTAAATTGGGTTTATGCCAAATGTTAAGGAGTTGTAGAAGCACAGCCACAGATCTGTTCATCCATCCATCATCTTTACCCACTTCTTCTTTTTCATGTTGCGGGGGTTGCTGGTGCCCATGTCCAACCATCACTGTGTAAGAGACGGGGGACACCCTGGGCAGGTCTCAGTCCATAACAGGGCCACATCCAGTGTTCATGAAATATTTTGCTAACAGACAGCGTAGACTAATAGTTAATGCTAAAGTCTTAAGCAAAATCTTGTATAATGTGTATAATGTATGTGTTGTGAATGACTCAGCTACTACTGTATCTCACACAAGTTCCTTTACAAACAATTATATTACTTTTGACCCAATTTACCAATGAAGCTCCTGTCCAGCTGGAGCAGAAGTTTGAGGCCAAAAGTATGTTCTTTGTACTTCCAATTAAGCCTTAAGCTTTGACTACTAGGACAAGTTGATTCAAGGATTCAAGGTTCTTTATTGTCAAACGGACCACATGTGGTACATGTGGTGGAATGAAATTGTGTGCACAGGGTCCCAGTTTAATCCAACAAAAGTATAAAATGTAAAAGAAAAACAGTAATAAGATCTAAGATATGAACTAAGAAAAATGTTAATAAAAATACACTGAGTAGTAGTACAAAAACAATACACCAAACAGCAGCACGAACATGAGTCTGTGTGAGCAGATGAATGAACACAGCAACATGAAATAGATCAGCAGCATGATGTGATTTTTCAAAGTGATTATCCTGGTTAGAGGTTCGTGAGTCTGAGTCACAGGGTAGAAGCTGTTCCTCAGTCTAATGGTTCTACACTTAATGCTCCTCAACCTCCTTCCTGAGGGGACCAGGGCAAAAAATGTGTGTACTGAGTGAACGGGGTCCTTCATGATGCAGGTGGCCCTCTTCCTGCATCTTGGGGTGTACCGTATTTTTCGGAGTATAGGTCGCACTGGAGTATAGGTCACATTGTCCAATTATCACCAATAGATTGGAAAAATCCCTAGATAGGTCGCACCGGAGTATAGGTCGCACCTACGTTTAGCTCTGCTGCAAATGTCTGCCACAGGAGTGCACAGCAAGGCTTTTAAGAAGATTAACACTTAAAAACAATTATTTGATTCCCGGAATCGAGAAAACGGACGTTAAACGAAGATAGATAGATTTGTTTGATTAAAAATTATAGCAAATATGTGTCTGAGCTGAACTTTTCCTTAATAAATGAACGTAATTGTGAAATGAGCTGGATTTAAAAATGTGTTTCGCCGAAAGTGATAAAAAGCCATATATAGGTCGCACCTGAGTACAGTATAGGTCGCAGGCCATGAAAAAATGATAAAAAGGTGTGACCTATACTCCGAAGAGTACGGTAGATGTTTGATGGTGGGGAGACTGACTTCAAACTGATCTCATGATCTTAAATAAATATCTAACATTGAATAGTTTTCATTTTATACTATTTATATATTATGTGATTCTCGGCCTGTCATTGTGTATCTGTTCCTCCTTCCTGCTCCTGTCAAACACAGCTGGTCTAAGCAGATGGCCACTTGTCCTGAGCCTGGTTCTGCTAAAGCAGGGGTAAATGGTAAATGGTAAATGGAGCTTATTTATATAGCGCATTCTAGCCCCCTGTGAGGAGCCCCAAAGCACTTTACAATACCAGCCATCCACTCATTCATTCAGACATTCATACACCGGTAGTGGTAGCCTGCCTTGCAAGGCGCCATCCAGACCTACCGGGAGATACTCGGGGTTAAGTGTCTTGCCCAGGGACACAACGACACATGGTGGGCAGATGCGGGATTCTAACCTCCAACCTTCCGATCAGGGGTCGACTGCCATTACCCCTACACCACGGCCGCCCGTGTCAAAGTCAAATACACCGAGGGCCAAAAAAACAAATTTGCTACAAGCCAAGGTCCGGACTGGTTCAATGTTTATTATAAGGAGGTGATATAAGTTTTTTTTCTTCTTTCTGCACTCTTTTCATTCAATGTTTTTTTTGTTGAGGAATTTGTTTTATTTTGTCTCTTTTAAATGAATGAATGAATTAAATAAAATATTAAATAAAGCCTCAATAAACACTTATGATCAATAATTCATGTGAATAATGCAGAATACCATCCTGATTTATGATCAATAATCCAGGTGAATAATGCAGAATACCATCCTGATTTATGATCAATAATCCAGGTGAATAATGCAGAATACCATCCTGATTTATGATCAATAATCCAGGTGAATAATGCAGAATACCATCCTGATTTATGATCAATAATCCAGGTGAATAATGCAGAATACCATCCTGATTTATGATCAATAATCCAGGTGAATAATGCAGAATACCATCCTGATTTATGATCAATAATCCAGGTGAATAATGCAGAATACCATCCTGATTTATGATCAATAATCCAGGTGAATAATGCAGAATTATAAACGCTTCTTTCATAACTTCTCCATCACTGAAAGACTTCTTATGTTGAGCCAGGATGCGGTTAACACGGTAGGAGGCGATCGTAGCAGTTTACCTTTTGTGCTGGGCCGAGTGAAGATCGATTGCTGGGCTGCAAGCTTGTTTTAGCTCCCGCACTTTGAGTCCGTAAAGAACTTTTAGGAGGGAAGTCACCGTTTGTGCGTCATCTTGAAATGCCGCTCCAAGTTGCACTTTTTGGGTAAGGCAACGCTCGAATTACAGATGAGGCAAATAGACTTCGAATTAGAATAAACAAAAAAATACTCCTCCTCCCACTCTGTGTGAAAATAATAAATTTTCGTTTGCTTGTTCGCTAGTTTTCCATCCATGTTTAATGCGTACTGACATTCACTCCACAGCGCTCTCACACACCGATAGCTCCACTGCTCTCGTGAATCACCGCACCCAAAACTTGCGAGACTATGTCTGTGAGAATACAAGATGGGGAGGGCTGAGGAAAGTGTTGCTGCGCATTGGAATATCGTCACTCCTCCCACCCCCCACCTCCACCACTTCTGCCAGAGTTAGAATGAAGCTGAGCAGCAGACATGTCACCTCCACCACTTCTGCCGGAGTTAGAATGAAGCTTAGCAGCGGACATTTCACCTTGTTAACAGCTGACAGCCTGCTGCCAGTGTTCTGTGGCTTGCGGGCCGGCTCTAATAGTTATTAAATATCATCCAGGGGGCCATAAATAATTGCTTTGCGGGCCGGATCTGGCCCGCGGGCCGCCACTTTGACATATGTGTGCTAAAGGTTTCGTCCTCATGAGGGAGTTTTTCCTTTCCACTTTCACCTTCATGCTTGCTCAAGATTAGAGTTCTGTGATGGAGTTAAATTCAAATCAGTCTGCTCCTCAGATAAATAATGTTAAATTCTGAAACGTTAATTATTTGTATATATGAATGCTTTTGTTCAGTTCCCTAAGATGACTTCTGTTGTGACTTGGCACTTTATAAATAAACTGAATTGAATTGAACTGAAGTGGAAAGAAGGGCCAGTGTAGACTTCTGAGCAGATGAACCAAATATTTTTAAAAACTCACTTTTAACTTTAGGGACTGAACAAACCACGAACAAAAATTATGGCTCAGCAAAATTTGATGATTATGTCCCATGGCTCTCAGTATTACAATAAATCTGTATCCTCCTGAAGTCATGTGAACTAACACAGCTGTTTGGAAGTGATTGTGGTGGCCACATGAGAGGCAACTGGACACAAACCGGATCCACACCCATACATCCCTTCTAAACTTTATATTTCAAACATCTAATATTAAAACTTTCAGAATGAGCAAATGTATAAGCAAACAAATATTTTCAATCTGAGCTGGAAAACATGACAGTAGTTAAAATGCAATGAAGTGTGCGATACAAAGAGTGGTTTTGGCAGCTGTCACTGCCTTCAATAGTGGTATCCACACAAACTGAATTCACATGTCCATTTGCTTTCTGTGAGTTTATTGCTGTTTTTGAGGGTTTGAGCATGTCAGTAAGAAGAATTTTTATTATTTGCTAGTTCTATTGTTGTGGTTACAAAATGCTTGGGTTGACATGTTTGGTATGATTTTATCCGCTGGAGACTCTTGTCATCCGGTCTTGATCTCTGTTTCATATTCTCCTCAACAATTGAATTTTGTCAAAAAATGCATTTTCTAATTTGTTAATAATTACATTCATATTTTCTCTGTCATTTCTGGTCTTACCACAGTGGGCATTTACACAAGTGGGACAAGGCAGACAAATTGACTGGAATTAGATTTTTTTTCCACACAGCAGCTGGTGCACAGACAAGACTGAGTGCTGCAGTGCTGACTTAGAGCTGTGTGATGGAATAGATCTTCTCAAGTAGGTGTTTAGTACGTTTTTAAAGTTATACTTTTCAAACATATAATTTTGTTCAGGACTGGAGGAGCTATCTAAATAACACAAGATGCTTGTTTGTTGCAAGAAAGGCTCTTTTAATAGAAAACTGGATGATCTAGTTTATGTTTTACAGTCAGGAAAATTAAGTAGAATTATTCATTTTGTGATGTAGTTTGTGTATTACAGTTAGGAAAATAGGTAGAACTATTCATTCTGTGATGTTGCTTGAAAGTTATCATTGGTTGAACAAACTGTGAAATAGGGGCAGATATAATAAGATTTCATCTTCTTTCTGCTCCCTTCATTTTATCCTACTTGTAATCTTGTATCTGATGAAACTGTCTTGTATTGTTCTTTTAAAATGAATGAATAAACATCAAATCAAATCAAATATACTCAGATACTAATCTACTAAAAAAATGGATTCTTATTAGAGACTCATTCGCAACATTACTGAAATTAACCGTGGTGCTTTCAATTCCTTCAATTAAGAATTCCACACAGCAACACCGCAGAAATAACATGACGTCGGTCTTCAGCACATGAACATATGAATGCTGGATGATGTTCACAACACTGAGTTGACTTCTGTCACCAGCATAAAACTAAATTCACATTGGTTTTCTTAGCATTCAAGTCTGCAGGCTGCTACATTTCAGCCCCATGTTGAGACTTTTCAAGACCTCCGTGACAAAGCAAAGCTAGAAGACTAACTTCATAGCTACAGAACAAAGTGTGCTCTCCGTTGCTTTTTGAGCTACTTATTTAAGTTTAAGGCCTAGCGTTCCTCAAAATAATGTGTATTAGCGCATGTCAAGAATACCAAGATTATTTTATGTTGAAAGATGATGAAGTCACAACCGCTTTGGTCAAATGTTGAAAATGTTATGCACAATCTCACATGATGTTAGCATGTGGCGTATGAGTTGAGAATGATTCTCAGCTACTACCAAAAAAAAGGCGTTCAAAACAGAAACAACTGGACTTTATTTGTAACAGAAGACGTTTCACTTCTTATCCGAGGAGCTTTCTCAATTCAAAGAGCAGAGTACTGTATTACTTTCATAATACTACAAGTACCGGTACCTGGGGTCCACCTAGACAGTAAGCTGGACAGGACAGCTAACACCAACGCCCTCTACAAGAAAGGGCAGAGTCGTCTTTTTCTTCTGAGGAGAATCCGGTCCTTTAACATCTGCAGGACCATGCTGCAGATGTTTTATCGCTCGATGGTCTCCAGAGTCTTCTTCTACACGGTGGTGTGCTGGGGCAGCAGGGTGAAGAAAGCTGATGCAAACAGACTCAATAAACTCATTAAGTGAGCTGGTTCAGTTCTGGGAGTGGAACTGCAGAGGTGTCTGAGCAGAGGATGCTGAGGAAACTGCTCCAGATCCTGAACAACACGTCACATCCCCTGCATGACACACTGGACTCTTGCTGCAGCACCTTCAGTCGTAGACTGAGACCATCACCGAGGTGCTCCACAGAACAACACAGAAAGTCCTTCCTCCCTGTGGATATCAACTCCTTCCCCTTTCTACACATAGAACAATAAAATTAATCCTGCACCACAATTAGCACTTTAATGTTTTTACATTAAAACATTTCACACATGTCTGCACCTGACTTGTTTAGATCTTAATTGCTGGTATATTTATATTCTGTTATTTTTTTATATTCTCTATTTTTTTTAAATATTCAATGTTATTTTTATATTCTATATTAATTTTTATATTCTGTTATTTTTTATATTTCAACACTTGCTCTTCTCAAGGGCGGGACGTCTCCTCTCGGTCTCCGCTTTACTTTTGCTTTGTCTTCTCTGTGAAACTGTCTGAGAGCCTCTCTTCTACAAAATCTTCTGAATCATAACTATGGACTTCAATTTGGTCAATTTGGTCAGTTGGTCCCTCAACACAACTGATAAAATTTCTTCAAGAAGAAGACAGGCTGTAGTCGAGCCAATTTGCACTGTTGGCATGCACACAGCTGGATATCTCATCCACTTGGAAGACTTGACGTGTCTATCTCTGCTCTCATTTGTGGATCTTAAGGACGCATATTTAATTGGATTTATGATAACTGGTTCCTGGTTTTTGGATTTGGCTTGTTCCTGGTCTATCAACACACAAGGAAGACGTCGTCGGCAAATCTGGACCTGGTCAGGCTGCCTGTCTTACATGATGGCTTGGTTCATGTCTCAAGAAACCAGACTTTTGGCTGAATGGATCAGATCTCTGGGATTTTCTGAGGCATGTTCCATTGGTATGGTCATTTTAATTTGGACATTTCGGAAGCAAGTGGACCGACACAGACTGAAGGCAGATGTCATTAAAGTTCTGCCTGTTCCCAAAACAATCGTGTTTATCTGACATTCGGCTCCCCGACTGGCCTTGATAGGCCGTCTTATCTCAACACACCTGAGAAGTTATGTTAAACTGACGCTCTCACCCCTCCCAACCCTTCTGCTGCGGAATTCCACAGACTTTTCAGAGGAGTACAGCTGAATAAACATTCTGTCATCATTTCAGGACTCTCGCATCTGGCCAACCTTGGCAGCTTAGGATTTTTTTTTGTCTCCAAAGCCTGTGTTTTATTTTTCACCAATTTTATTGTCTGTCCAACAGATCTCACTTGTAAATGAGTCTTTGAGGCTCAGTGTGACTTATCTGTTTAAATAAAGGTTGAATGAATATTCTCTGTTATTTTTATATTCTGTTATTTTAATTTATTTTTTATATCTTGTGTGATTCCTTGTGTATTCTTTGTACTGAAATTCTGGCACAATAATTTCCTGCGGGATCACATTCAGAAGTTCTATCCAATAAATCTCAGTCGGGTCATCTTGACAGTTTCTTTTTTATAGAAACATTTCACCGTCCATCCGGAGGGTGGATCCATCTTGGCTCCAGCAAACTGGATGGTCCACTTAAGGTGTTTACTGCTTGGTGGGGCATTCAGAAGTTCTATCCAATAAATCTCAGTCGGGTCATCTTGACAGTTTCTTTTTTATAGAAACATTTCACCGTCCATCCGGAGGGTGGATCCATCTTGGCTCCAGCAAACTGGATGGTCCACTTAAGGTGTTTACTGCTTGGTGGGGAAACAGTTTGCTGGAACTCCTCTGACTGATGATGCCCTCCAGATGGAGGGTGAAACGTTTCTATAAAAAAAGAAACTGTCCAGATGACCCGACTGAGAATAATTGGATTTGGTACCTGGATTACTGATGAACTTTCTTGTCTTAAAGGGGACCACATATAGGTCTTTAAAATTTTTATGTTATGTCTGTGTGCTATCTTGACAATATTAATTCATTTTAATACACAAAATAATTCTTAGATAATCAATTATACCCTTTTTAATTCTGCCATTTTTAACTTTCGTTTTGAACGACCGGTTTCTGATACAAGTTCTGAAGTCCACGCCCTTCAAAGATCTGTTTACGCCCTCTGTAACAGCCAGTATCTGTAATGTGTTGTTGTTTTAAAATTAGCTCTTTTTTATTACTCATTTGACTTACTGTTAGTGTTAGCTTAAGATAACTTACCGAAACCCGTCTGAGCGCGCCGCAATTTGCTGCTCCTTTTAGCATTAGACCACCCGAATCCGATGCTAATGTTAGCTTGTTCCTCTTCCGGTGTTCGCCAGCTCCGCTCGTTGCACGCGGAGATTTTGGGAGTTATCGCTGTTCCAGTCAAGACAACACAAAGTTCACCAAGTGTCTCCCGTAAATTAATCCGTAAGGAGAAGGTCCTCGCTGCTGCGAGGCTCCTGTGAGGCTTCAGTGAGGCTGTACAGTTGAAGCTCCGCTCCATCGCGCCAGAAGAGGGTCCCGTTAACGCCGGTCCCTACGCCGGGGGTCCGCTCGTTTAATTTTTGCCGGCTGCACCTTGGGATCGATCGCAAATACACTAAAAATTGAACTAAAACATAAAAATAACAATTATACTTTATTTATAAAGCCATTTTAAAAAAACACAGCTGCAACAAAGTGCTGTACACATGAAATTAAGAACATATAAACAAAAGATGAGATG
>JBBPBX010022934.1:0-28583 GCA_038048925.1 Garcialebias charrua | reverse complement strand
TGATTGACAACTTGCAACTAGCTGAGCATGTTTAGTGCCCTCAGATTTAAAGTCAGAACTACCATTAACTTTCACATACGGTTTCAAGAAACCAAAATGGTGACAACCTAAATGCTTCTAAACAGTAGTCCACAAACCAGTAAGTGATGTCACAGCAGCTACATTCATTTTTCAAGTACAGTCTGTGAATGCAAGCACAGACTAATTGAAAATGATAAGAAGAAAAAATCTGAGTCTGGAAATGGTAATTGCAGCAGAGCGTTTGTTGTCTGGTGTGACAGAGTGGTCCATGGTGGCTCTGTGACTCAGGCCTGCAGTTGGTGCGCATCCCACATGCTCAAGCTCACTCTCCTCCTTTGTGTTCCCCACTGATGTGGTCCAGTCAGACCAGAGACAAATGGGCCCAGACATAGAAGACATTAGGACTAGCTAAAAAAAGCATGCTAAGTACAGACTTGCTCTCCCGCAATGCAAACACAGAGTTCATTCTGCAAGAATTACACGCATTTTGACATGAAAACAGTGTAAACTTTCTTTATACTTTTCGTAGTTGAAGCCTGAAATGTTATGTTTTCTATTTTTCTTTGGGGTGCTGGTATTTACAGTTGTTTTAAAGAAACACGGTTAAAGAAAATTGTTCAAGAATGATGTTCAAGATTTGTGAATAAATACTGAACATTTTCTCGAGCTACATCTTTTTATTTTAGCTACTGTTTTGCAAATTTTAGCAACAACGGCTGATTTTAGCTTTAGCAACAGCTTTTATTTTCAAAGTCAGAGTCAGAGTCAGAGAGAATTTATTGTCATTTGCACCGCATGTAGTACATGTGTTGAAAACGAGATTATGTACACAGGGTCCCAGTTACATCCAACAACAAATGCAAGAGAAAAACAATAATAACATCTAGGATTAACTAAGAGAGACATCAGCTAGTAATACACTAAGCCCTAATGTAGTAGAAAAACATCATTATAAACAGCAGCACGAACATGAGCAGATGGTCACAGATGAACGCAGATAGTCACAGATGAACGCAGCAACAAGAAACAGATCAGTATCAGCATGATGTGACATTTTGCAGTGTTTATTCTTATTATTTATTTATTCATGAGTCTGACAGCCTCAGGGTAGAAGCTGTTCCTCAGTCTAGTGGTTCTACATTTGATGCTCCTCAACCTCCGTCCCGAGGGGAGTGGTGCAAAGAGTGAGTGTGCTGGGTGAGTGAGGTCTTTCATGATGCAGGTGGCTCTTTTTCTGCATCTGGAGGTGTAAATGTCTGTGATGGTGGGGAGACTGACTCCCACAGACTTCTGTGCAGCCTTCACCACTCTCTGTAGAGCTTTCCTCTCTGCAACTGTGCAGCCTCCATGCCACACGTTGATGCTGGAGCACAGGACGCTCTCCACTGCACACCTGTAGAACGAGGTGAGGACTGAGCTTCTCAGACCAGCTCGTCTCAGCCGTCTGAGGAAGTAGAGTCTTTGATGTCCTTTCTTGATCAGGCTGGTGGTGTTATTGCTCCAGCTGAGGTTATCATTCAAGTGTACACCCAGGTACTTGTAGCTGGAGACCACCTCCACCGCAGATCCACCTATATACAGTGGGGTGTGGGTGTGTTTGTTCCTTCTGAAGTCCACAATCATCTCCTTCGTCTTCTTCACATTCATGTGAAGGTTGTTCTCTTTGCACCAGCTCTCCAGATGTTCCACCTCCTGTCTGTAGCTGGATTCATCATTATCTGTGATGCATCCCACCACAGCTGTATCATCTGCAAACTTAACAATATGACAGCCTGGATGTGTGGCTGTACAATCATATGTGAGCAGAGTGAACAGAAGAGGGCTCAGCACACATCCTTGAGGAGAGCCAGTGCTGAGGGTGATGGTGGAGGAGGAGAAGTTGTGGATCTTCACGGACTGTGGTCTGTCTGTTAAGAAGTCTAGTACCCAGTTACAAATAGAGGGGCTTAGTCCAAGTGTAGATAGTTTGTCTATCAGAGTTTGGGGGATCATGGTGTTGAAGGCAGATGTGAAGTCCACAAAGAGCAGACGCACGTATGAGTCCTTCTGATCCAGGTGGGTGAGAGCAGTGTGGACCACAGAGGAGATGGCGTCCTCTGTTGATCGGTTCTCGCGGTATGCATATTGATGAGGGTCCTCGCTGATGTTGACGGTTGTCTTGATGTGGGACATGACCAGTTTCTCAAAACATTTAGCGACTATCGGGGTGAGAGCCACCGGTCTATAGTCATTCAGACCAGTCACTGTGGAGCTTTTTGGGACTGGGATGATGGTGGCAGTCTTCAGGCAGGTGGGAACTGACTCCAGTGAAAGTGAGGTGGTGAAGACGTCAGCCAGCACCTCACAGAGCTGGTCCGCACATTCCTTCAGAACTTTCCCTGGGATGTTGTCTGGACCCGTAGCTTTATGAGGGTTGATCCTTCTGAGACTACCTCTCACTTCTGCTGCGGTCACTTTGAGGTGCTCCTCGTCTGGTGATGAGGTGAGTCTGGTGCTAGCTGGTCTGTTTGGATCTTCAAAACGTGCATAAAACTTATTGAGGGCATCAGGCAGGGATGGGTCCCTGGGGCATTGTTTGCTTTTGCCCTTGTAGTCTGTTAAGCATTTGATGCCCTGCCACATGCTCCGTGGATCATGTGAGATGAACTGACCCTCGATCCTCTGTGCATACGCGGCTTTGGCCTTCTTTATGCCATCATCCAGTTCTCTCCTGCACTTTCTCAACTCCTCAGTATCTCTAGACTTGAAAGCAGTGTCCCTGGCTGCCAGCAGGGTGCGGACATCCTTATTTAGCCAGGGTTTTTGATTGGGGTAGATTATTTTAGCTACTGTTTTGCTAATTTTAGCATTATTTTTGCTGATTTTAGCTTCAACAACAGCTTTTTATGTTAGCTGTTGTTTTGCTTATTTTAGCTTTAGCAAAAAAATATTTTAGCTACTGTTTTGTTAATTTTAGCAACATTTTTGCCTTTTTCTACTAGAGGTGCCTAGTTCTGCTCGAGGTTCCTTCCTCACGAGGGAGTTTTTTCTTTCCACTGTTGCCTTCATGCTTGCTTCATGCTGATTTTAGCTTCAACGACCGCTTTTCATTTTAGCTGTTGTTTTGCTTATTTTAGCGTTAGCAAAAATAAAATAAAATTAGCGACTGTTTTGTTAATTTTAGAAACATTTTTGCCTTTTTCTACTAGAGGTGTCTAGTTCTGCTGGAGGTTTCTTCCTCATGAGGGAGTTTTTTCCTTTCCACTGTCGCCTTCATGCTTGCTCAAGATGAGAGTCTGCAATGAAGTTAAACTCAGAGCAGTCTGCTCCTCAGATACATCATGTTAGTAACTTACTTTCTATATAATGTATATGAATGTTTCAGTTCAGTGCCCTGAGATGACTTCTGTTGTGACTCGGTGCTGTATAAATAAATTGAAATGAATGTACTGTATCTGCAAAGCTGTTTTTATTATTCATAAATAATTAGATTATATCTTTGGTACATTGGGTAATAAAACCAAAACGTGAAGCCTGCCAATCTCATAAAATGTGAACAAAGACTGTAAGCACCAAGTATCACTGACAGGTTGGTGGGAGGGGATTTGTTATGTGGGCAGCCTCCAGATCATTAAAAGTAAGCTTACCTTAAAAAATTATAATTTTAGGAAACATACCAACTTCAGTACCGTATATNGGAAGCCTGACCCATTCTCATGTGTGAAGTGGTGTGGGAACCTGAAAGTTATGCATCCTAACTCATGTTCCCTCAAGGAAGGGAACGAGGTGCAACATAAATGCTATAGGAAATTACGCTCCACGCGGTTACCTGAAGGAATACAATCACGCCTTTACGGCAGGGGCGTCAGCGTCGCGCCAGAGGCCCCACCCTCTGGGTACTTAAGCCGCTGACGCCCATCCATCAATCTCCAAAATGCACTTCACCGAGCTTTCAGCATTGAAAGGGCCAGGTATGTTGCACCTCGTTCCCTTCCTTCAGGGAACATGAGTTATGGTGCATAACTTTCAGTTCCCTTATCAGTCATGTCACTCGGTGCAACATAAATGCTATGGGAACGTAATTCAATCACGCCCTTGAAATGCTCAGTAAAATGCATGCTAGTGTGAACGTCCGCCTTTATTCAGCAGGCATCCCAAGGCTGCTTTCTACTGTGTGTTAGAAAGGACAGCCTGAGTGACATCACACGCAGTAACATCCAAACTGTAATGCTTTGCAAACGTGTTCATTGAGCTCCAGTTCGCAGCAGCACAGATGTCTGCAACTGGTACACCCTTGAACAGTGACCACGAGGTGGCCAAGCCCCGAGTGGAGTGGGCACGCACTCCAGAGGGCACCTGTTGACCTTTGCTACTGTACGCCCTTTTTATGGCCTCAGTCACCCAGTGTGAGAGGCGCTGCTTTGATAGGGCCTTTCCTGTAGCTGGTGCAGCAAAGCACACAAACAGTTGATTTGTTTTTCTCCATTCGGCTGTTCTCTGCATGTAAGTGCTTAAAGCTCTCACGGGGCAGAGAGCCTTCAGCCTTTCCTGTTCCTGAGTGAGGACAGGAGCAGGTGGAAAAGAAGAGAGATCAAAGTCCAGACTTCTGGGGTTTAAAGTCAAAACATTGGGGATATATGCAGGATTAGGCCTTAGGGTGACCTTTGACCTATCAGGGGCAAACCTGGTACACATTGGATGTACGGACAAAGCATGGAGATCACCCACACGTTTCGCCGAGCAAAGAGCCAGGAGAAGAGCGGTCTTATAAGATAATAAATCTATCTTAATCTCGCTCAGTGGTTCGAATGGGGGGTCACAGAGAGCCCCCAAGACCATACTAAGATCCCATCCAGGGGTCAAGATCCTGCTGGGGGGTCTCTTCCTTAGCACGCCCTTCATAAATCTTATTATGAGCGGGTGCGCGCCAGGCGTCCTGCTCCCCCAGCCCTCGTGACAAGCTGAAATTGCTGATAAGAACACCTTAATCGTTGAGAAAGAGCGACCTTTCTCCAAGAGGTCCTGAAGAAAGGTGAGGAGCTGGGCCAAGTCACATGAATAAGAAATAATATTTCTTTCTGTGCACCAAGCTTTAAAAATATGCCATTTCCGGGCGTAGAGAGACTGTGTTGACACAACTCGTGCGTTTTGAATGGTTTTTACCACGTTCTCGGGCAGGCCTGAGGCCACCAGTTTGTTCTTCTCCGCCACCAAGCTAAAATTAGCCACAGTTTTCAGCCTAAGCGGCGAGGCTGTTCCTTCTGGTGACGTGGAGGGTCCCTGAAGAGGAGCAAGTGGTGGAACAAACTCTCCCTCAAAAACCCTGATTTCTGTGGTCCCTTGAAGGCCAACCACGTTAGGGAGAGGGCCTTCCTGCAGATGTACCGCCATACTACTCTGATCGAGAGTGTTTGGAGGCAGAGGCAATCTGCTGTCATTGTTAGACAAAAGCTGAACAGAATGTCTGTTTTTCCTCTTTTTGTTGGGGGTCATGGATTGTAGGGGTTGCAAGTTTTGTAAACGAGCAGATCTCCTGACTCCAGCCCGTTTCCTGGTTGGTCAGCACAGTGAGCGCGGTCACACGCTGCAGGATCACTGTTTGAGCATGACGTGTCACCCATTGAGGATAAGGGGACAGTTTCACCATGAGAATGTGGAGATGGTCCATTGTGTTGAGCGGACTTTAGATTGGTTGGTGACAAAGAGTTCAGTCCTCTTCGATTAAAGGAAAGAGGAGTCTGATTTAGCCCTGGTGCTATTTCTGTTCTGCACTGAGTGTTTACACATGCTACAGTTTCATCACAACTGCCTTTGTGAACGTGTGATACTGGTGTTGGCCTGCGGGCTTCTGCAGTGGCCCCCCGTCCCTTACTGGCGTCCGATGAATAGGTGGCTAGGAAGGTGGGTCATCAGATTCTGTCGGTGTGCACCCTTGGAGCGCATACATGTCACGGGTTTGTTTGATTTGTGTATTGCCGGCCCTGTGGTCTACAACAGAGCGGGGGTTGGAGCAAGTGACCCCTCTCACCTGTCTCTGTGAGGAGTGACGGGCCTGCTTGCAGGCGCCTCTGGGCCTGTCTGTTGTAGACAGAACAAAGGCACCCTGCTAGGGTTTATCAATTAAGCTAATACCCCGTGAGCCGTGAGGGAGGGGGGGGATGATGGCCCCTGCCCTTTATATCATCTGGAAGAACAGAGGGGACCCTTCTGCTGATGTTACTGTGTTTGTTGTTGTTTTTTTGTTGTTTTTTTTTGAGTCAAGAAAACCGAGAGGGGCTAATTTTTTAGCTTTATTTATGCTTATGTGTAACGACATATTTGACTTTATGTCACTCACAGCAGAAAGAACATGATTTGTGTCTAAAACAAAGTCACCAGCTTTTTGTACTGTGCTACAAACAAAGTCTGGACGTGAAGAGATCATTTCCCGTACCACGTGGGCGGGTGATCGTGTAAAGTCAAGAAGTAGGCCTGGTTCATCAGGTACGATTCTGCCTGGTGTCCCGGTTCGCCGAGGAGGCTCTGTCTCGGACCGCTTGGCGGGGAACATATCTGTTTTTACTCCAGGCATGTTTGGTCCGAGGTGGGCCCGACGGTGGTCTCTGCCGGTGCTCGGCCTCGTATGCCGGCCGCTTTTGCGGTGGGGCACGTGTGGCTGAGTGGTGTCGAGGCTGCGGTGCTCTGCTCCCAGCTGACTCCCTGGGGGGGAAGAAGGCTCTCCTGGGGATGCCCACCCGGAGAGCTTCAGCCTGTTTGCGCCTCTGGTCCAGCCTGGTCTGAATTCGATCCAGCGCTTTTCCAAAAAGTCCCGTCGGTTCTATCGAATGGTGGAGAAAAGGAATTTTCTGTCCCTCCGGGAGGTCAGTTAGGGTCATCCACAGATGGCGTATTGCGATGACCACCTCAGCCATTCCTCTGCCTTGTGCAACAGCTGCTGTCCCTATCATGCGGAGCACAAAGTCTGTTGCCCTGCGGGCTTCATCCAGCAGCTCAGCGGCAGCTTGCTTGTCTGTCGTTACCTGGAGCTCCTGTAGTTTTTCAGCCATGTATGCTTGCATCATTGCGGGCGCGTTCATTGCGCGTGCCGCAAGGCCCTGAGCTCTGTAGCATTTCTTGAGCAGAGAAGCCAAGGCTCGACAGGCTTTGCTGGGGAGAGTTGGTTTTGTCCCAGATGACTTGAGAGCCAGATGAGACGCCAGCGTGTCTTCAATTTGAGGTACATTGGCTATTCCCACTTCATCTATCCCGTCCACGTCGAGAAACTGCGAGAGCGGCAGCAGCATGGGAGCTCTGGGCTGAGACCAGGTGCGAGTCAGTTCTGTGAGGAAGTCCGGAAAGACGGGCATCCTTTGCCTCGTGGCGGCCTGCTGCTTTGAATAAAAATAATTTCCTGCCAACCTCGTGACTTGTTGACGAGGTGGAGGCTCCGGCCATGGGATCTGCAGTGCGTCCGCTGCTCTGTGACACAAGTCGAACAGAGCAGGGATGGAAAAGTCAGTCTCCGGGAGCACAGGCACCGGGGTGCGGGAGAGGTCTTCTCCCTGTTCCTCGTATTCGACGTCGGCGTCATCCGCAGAAAATTCACCTGAGGCTGAAATCGAGATCTCGTCCTCGTTCATCATGCCTCGAGTGTCAAATTCGACTGTTAAGTCCACCATGGGGGCCAGCACATCTGGGCTGTCGCCCCATTCGACTCGGGTGCTGTCATCCAAAGCCATGCTCTCGAGCTCCGGCGTGGGAGTCAGAGGCTCAGTAGTGTCCGGGTCTGCTGGCGCCGCAGCAGCCCCCATGGCCTTGGCGACGAAGTCCGCCCGGTGCCTCCTCACCGCCTCCAGCATCTGGCTGCAGTGTGGGCAAGACTCGGGTGCGTCCAGCGCCATCTTCGCGTGCAGCATCCCCAAGCAGACGGGACAGGCCTCGTGGGTGTCCGTCGCTGAGAGGGAAAAACCGCATCCGTTGGGGCAGGCGCGCGAGGTTGGGCTCGCCGTCCTGCTGGTCTTTTTTGGAAGTCTTGTCTTTCGCTTTCCTTTCTCCGGAGGCATGTCCGAGATAAGACGAGTGAGTCCTTCCAAGATCTTTTTTCTTTTTATTTGAGACGTCTCCTCCATCGCGTCGCTTTCGCTGGCTAGCCTGCTACGAATTAGCAGAGGTAGCGGTGTGACGCAGTTAGCGCCGTCGAGCGAAGCAGTCTGCGGAAAGAGGAGAAGAAAAAACTTCGGGGTTAAGGAAAAATGTGCCGGACTAGCTTTCGCTAGCCCAGTAGTACGCAGGAATAATTCTCTGTACGCCCTGTGTAGGGAGCAAGCTCACCTCTGGTCGAGCGATGAAGCAACAAAGAAGTCCCGCGAAGAGAGAGAGTTCAGGTTTAAGCGAGGTGAAGGGCAATAAGAGATCGATGGATGGGCGTCAGCGGCTTAAGTACCCAGAGGGCGGGGCCTCTGGCACGATGCTGAAGCCCATGCCCTAAAGGCGTGATTGTATTCCTTCAGGTAACCACGCGGAGTGCAATTTCCCATAGCATTTATGTTGCACCGAGTGACATGACTTATAAGGGAACTATCCATACATTCAGCTATCCATCCATTATCTTTTACCCACTTCTTCCATTCTTTTTAAGTGCACTTTAAAACAACACACATCAACAGCACATTTGGGGACGGGGTGTATGTGTCGGGTCTAGGTTTGTTAAAAAAAAATTCTCTGACCCCCCTGGTTCTCTGGCGGCTATTCTGGGGGTGGGGTCTGGTAAGGTGACGGGCGGTCGGGTGTTGTCTTGGACTATGGGGGGGTTCGGGGCCTGGGGGATTGCCATGGGCGGGGCTGGCATTGCGCTCCCCCTGGGGCTGCTTGGGCCCGGGTGTCCTGTCCTGTCGGCGGGCAGAATCTTGGATGTCTGCTACTCTCCACCCCAGAATGAACGGGGCTACCTCCTGGGTTTGGATGTGGGCTGCCCCATGTAGGAGGCAGGTACATGTCTTGGACCTAGGGGGTATAGAGTGTGTATCGGGATTATGAATGGAACGTGTCGTTATTGTTTGTCTTTCTGTGAGTGAGGGTGAGGATGAGGGTGGGTCTGAATGAGTGTGTCTGTGTATGAATGTTTGTCAGGCTGGGACTTGGGCTGCCCCCTCTCTGATACATCTGAGGCTACTCAGTGTCGCGCTCCTGCCGCGTGGCCACCTGGTGGGTGTTCCTTTGCCTGCGGGCGTGCTTGGGGCCCTCACTGTCTGGGGTTGGGCGCTTGGGCGTGTGTCGGCTCGGCCTGGTGGCTGCCTGGTGGGGCTCGGGTCTCCTGGTCCTGTCGGGTCTGGGCCTGAGGGGTGGGCGTCCCCGGTGCCCGGGCCTCGGTGACCGGCCCTGGGGCTACGTTGGTGCAGCGGGCTCCGGCGGGGGCCTGTGAATTTGTCGCTGTTGACCCCGGGGGGTCATTGTGTGTAGTCACTGGTGGGGCTTCTCCTGTTCTCCCCTTTGGTCGGATCTGGGGAGTTGGTGAGTGGCTCGTCCTGTTCGGGTGGCCCTGGGGACTCTGGGCTCGGGGTCCTGCTTGGGGTCTTGGGCTCTGGTTGCCCCTTTGCCTGCCTCGGGCCTTGGGGGGGCGGATCTCTGATTCCTCACGATTACTATTGAATGTTCTATTGGAGGAAACTTTTTCACTTATGCATGCTCACAACCACACGCAAATGGATGCAGGGATGTATATGTAGATATATGCAGATATGTAGATGGGTATATGAATGAATATGAATGTATATGTATGTATACTGTATATATATTTGTAGGTATGGTATGTATATTTATGGAAATCTACTGCAAGGTCATTAATGTTATTAGTCTTTATGCATGTGTTGCTGTGTTCTGTCATGTACTTTGCAGGATTGCAGACGGAAGTTGGGTGTGTTTGCCTTGTGCTTTTTTGTGGATAATTGTTGTTTTTTGTTTTACTTTCTGTCTTTCCTTTTCTTTCTCTCTATTATTAAAAAAATAATAATAATAATAATAATATTTTTAAAAAAAAAAAAAATTCATATCGGAGTGAGAGGATGGCTGTAAGGTGAGAAGGGAGGCCATCTATATAGGGAAGAAAAAAAAACGGAGCAAGCTCACCTCTGGTCGAGCGATGAAGCAACAGAGAAGTCCCGCGATGAGAGAGAGTTCAGGTTTAAGCGAGGTGAAGGGCAATAAGAGATTGATGGATGGGCATCAGCGGCTTAAGTACCCAGAGGGCGGGGCCTCTGGCGCAATGCTGACGCCCCTGCCGTAAAGGCGTGATTGTATTCTTTCAGGTAACCGCGCGGAGCGCAATTTCCCATAGCATTTATGTTGCACCAAGTGACATGACTTATAAGGGAACTATCCAGCCATCCAGCCATCCATCCATTATCTTTTACCCGCTTCTTCCATTCTGGTTCACGGAGGTCGCCAGTGCCCATGTCCAGCAATCACTGTGCAAGGGGCAGGGTACACCCTGGACAGGTCGCAAGTCCATCGCAGGGACACATAGAGACAAACAAGACAAACAACTATTCACTTTCTCACTCACACCTAGGGACAATTTAGAGTTACCAATCAGCCTAACATGCATGTTTATGATCTGTGGGAGGAAACTGGCGTATCCGGAGAAAACCGGAGAGAACATGGAACTTTATATATACTGTATATGTATGTATATGTATGTATATGTATGTATATGTATGTATATGTATGCATGTGTATATGTATGTGTATATGTATTTATGTGTATATGTATATGTATATATATATGTATATATATATGTATATGTATATTGTTACGTCCACCAGGCTCATTTGGTGAGGTAACATTAAAGGAGACCACACAAGGATTTTGTGATTAAATAAAAAAGGTATTTATTAAATTATTTTAGAGCTAAGAAACCTAGAAAAATGAATACCTGCTAGATAAATGAATAAATGAATGCCTAAAATGAGAAACCCAAAATGATTACTGTAGACAAAACTCACCAACACCAACAATAAGGTACAAAACAAACCAAAATGGTGTTCTGAGGAGGAGGAAGGGGGAAAAGACTTTTTGCTGCTGCATGCAAGGCAGCTTAAATAATAGGAGTGCACCAATCAGGGCAAAACAAAACACATGTGGAAGGCCTGTCTCCAGA
Source organism: Garcialebias charrua (assembly GCA_038048925.1). NCBI lineage: Eukaryota > Metazoa > Chordata > Actinopteri > Cyprinodontiformes > Rivulidae > Garcialebias > Garcialebias charrua. The sequence continues at coordinate 17,448 of JBBPBX010022934.1, read as the reverse complement.
ACCATACCAGAAAAAGAGGCAAAAAACCACTGCAGCCGTAACACCTCCCCCCTTTAAACAGAGGGTCCAACCAGGAGCTCTGCAACCACTCTTCTGCTAGCCTGGTCCATCAATGGCTCGAGACAATGCATCCACCAGCACATTCTCAGTGCCTTCAATGTGCCGAATTTCCAGGTTGCAGGAATAAGGCCCATTGCACCAAACGCTGATTTGGACTCTGTAGGAGGGCAAAAAGGTCAAAGGGTTATGATCTGAAAGCACCACAACAGGAAATGAACCCCCGCTCACATACACATCAAAGTGCTTCAATGCCCAAATTAGAGCCGGGGCTTCTTTCGAACCCTGAGTAGGAAGCAAGGCGAGCACCTTCTCTCCTGGGTGAAACACTCTATTTTCAGCTTTCTGGTCAAACCATCGTTTCAACTTTTTCTGAGCTTTTTTAAGATACTCAGAAGCCAGTTTTCCAGCCAAGATAAGTCTGCGACGAGAGCCATTAATGTGGTCGAACAAGTTTGATGGTGGATCAGAATTCAAGAAGTTAGAACTAGCAAGGGGACCGTGCACCTGAGGCCTAAACATTAGCTCATTTGGACTGAACCCTGTGCTTTCCTGTATAATTATATCAGCAGCAGGTATGTGGGAAAGGGTGGAGCTGGTTTCAAGTTCTGATTAGGTTTTCCAGTTGACTGACAGGTGTGACGGATCTTCACAAAATGAGAGACATCTTTTCCCAGACGGGGCCAACAAAAATAATGCAACACTTGATAAGTTTTATTGACTCCTAGATGGCCAGACAGTTCTCCATGAGCAGTTTTCAAAACGAGGTTTCTGAACTTAATTGGATCAACTGAACCAACAACATCTCTGTCACTACTGTATAAGGCAACCAGTTACGTACCAACAGTCCTTCTTGTAGAAAATACCCATTTGACACCTTTGTGTCCTGTTCAGCTGCCTGGACTTGTCCAAACAGAGCAGCTAAGGTAGTGTCCTCCTGCTGGGCTGCAATCAACTCACTGAGTGACAAAGGAACAGGAAGAGTTGGCAAACAGGCAGTCTTCTTACAAATAGAACCAGGCTTACCAGACTCAACCTTCTTTTCAGCCAAATGTTTACCAGACTCAACCTTATTTTCAGCCAAAGATCGAATAATGGCATGAGTTACTGCACAAGCTGGAAGTGCCTCTGGAAAGTCTAGAGCACATTCGTCAACAGATGGAGAAGCTCGGTCCACCGGAGGAGGTGCATCATCTCGCCACACGCGTCCACCTGCCAGGTTGTTTCCTAGGATGAAAGACACACCTACACCTTCCACAGGCAAAGAAGGACGAATGCCTACATTTACCGTAAACACCGGTGTATAATACGCTCCGGTGTATAATACGCTTTGGCCAATATTTGGAAATAAATCTGAAAAATCGGTAGATAACACGCTTCGGTGTATAATACGCGCTGCCGTGACAGTCTTTTTTATGGCCACTAGATGGCGCCAGGATACGCCTCCAGGTACAGTCTGCAGGTAAACAGACTACAGGGTGCATTAGCGCCCATAGCGGCCGAAACTGGTACTGCACCATTTTTAGGCCAAAATGAAAAAGCGAATCAGAGCCAAAAATGGGTCTAAAAATATGGGAAAAAATCTGTAGATAATACGCTTCGGTGTATAATACGCAGGACATTCAAATGAGCAATAAAAGTGCGTATTATACACCGGTGTTTACGGTACTTCTCCTTGAACCAGTTCAGACTGCAAGTAGATCTTATGGAGAGGCACAGAGAAAGTTTTCAACCCAATACCTCTAATCAAGACACTACAACCGGTATCAGAAACTAGAGAAAATGGCAAAACAGATTCCAATATGAAAGACTCAGATGCTCCAGTGTCACGCAGAATCTTCACAGCCACTTTTTTTATACTGCCACACAAAGAAACAAACCCCTGGGTGATGAAAGGGGCATAGTTTTGACTGACATCCTTCTCAAGGATCTGGAGGTTCGTGTTGTCTAGTTCTGGAACAGACATAAAGTCAACAGGTGAAGCTAAAACCGTTGGTTTAACACCTCCAACTTCAACTTGAGTTGTAGACTCCACTGACTGTGACTGCACAACACTGGCTAAAGCCACGGGTTTTTGATTATCTTGTTTATTCTTATTTAGTCTAGACCTTAAATTCCGAGGACATTCATTATTCCAGTGTCCCGTCTCATGACAATAGTTACAAACCGAGTCTGCCTTAGTACCCAAAGTAAGATCCCATCTAGTTTTACTAACTAGGGAACCATTCATGCTGTGATTTTAATAACAGCTATTTACATAGCACCCGATGCTAATGCTAATGACGCCCAGGGAGAAATTCATGACTTACTCACCTCGCTGCAGTGTAAATATCCTGAGGGGCTTTTCATTGTTTGCGGGGACGTCAATCACATTGATCTTCAAGTCTCCCTCCCAGCCTTCAATAAGAACGTCTTCACAGCTACGAGAGGAGATAAAACGCTCGACCAAGTCTTCACAAATGTAAAGGGGGCATACACGGCGAAGACACGCCCACCGCTCGGAGCTTCCGATCACGAGTCTCTGATCCTGGCCCCAAGAGAACTCCCCCCACTCAGGCGGTCCAAGCCGGAACAAAGAGAAATAACAATCTGGCCTCAAGATAGTTCCCCCATGTTGAGAGACTGTTTTGAGAGGACAAACTGGTCTGTTTTCAGAGAAGCAGCCACTGATGGAAGTTCAGTGGACATGGAACTGTACGCTTCCTCAGTCCTGGGTTACATCAGTACATGCTCTGAAAATGTATCTATAAAAAAATATGTGAAATCCTACCCGAACCGGAAACCCTGGTTAAATAAAGAAGTTCACGCCTTACTAGCAGCCAGGGACACTGCATTCAAGTCAGGAGATAAAGTGGAGCTGAGAAAGAGCAGGAATGAACTGAAGGATGGCATTAAGAAGGCCAAGGCCACGTATGCACAGAGGATCGAGGGACAGTTCACCTCACAAGACCCACGGAGCATGTGGAAGGGTATTAAATGCATAACAGATTACAAAGGCAAAAACAAACAATGCCCCAGGGACCCATCTCTGCCTGATGCCCTCAATAAGTTTTATGCACGTTTTGATGATCCAAACAGACCTGCTAGCACCAGACTCACCTCATCACCAGATGAAGAGCATCTCAGGGTGTCCGCAGCAGAAGTGAGAGGCAGTCTCAGAAAGATTAATCCTCATAAAGCAACCGGACCAGACAACATCCCAGGGAAAGTTCTGAAGGAATGTGCGGACCAGCTCTGTGAGGTGCTGGCTGACATCTTCACCACCTCACTTGCACTGGAGTCAGTTCCCACCTGCCTGAAGACCGCGACCATCATCCCAGTCCCAAAGAGCTCCACAGTGACTGGTCTGAATGACTATAGACCGGTGGCCCTCACCCCGATAGTCGCTAAATGTTTTGAGAAACTGGTCATGTCCCACATCAAGGCAACCGTCAACATCAATGAGGACCCTCATCAATACGCATACCGTGAGAACCGATCAACAGAGGACGCCATTTCTTCCGTGGTCCACACTGCTCTCACCCACCTGGATCAGAAGGACTCATACGTGCGTCTGCTCTTTGTGGACTTCACATCTGCCTTCAACACCATGATCCCCCAAACTCTGATAGACAAACTATCTACACTTGGACTAAGCCCCTCTATTTGTAACTGGGTACTAGACTTCTTAACAGACAGACCACAGTCCGTGAAGATCCACAACTTCTCCTCCTCCACCATAACCCTCAGCACTGGCTCTCCTCAGGGATGTGTGCTGAGCCCCCTTCTGTTCACTCTGCTCACATATGATTGTACAGCCACACTTCCAGGCTGTCATATTGTTAAGTTTGCAGATGATACAGCGGTGGTGGGATGCATCACAAACAATGATGAGTCCAGCTACAGACAGGAGGTGGAACACCTGGAGAGCTGGTGCAAAGAGAATAATCTTCACATGAATGTGAAGAAGACAAAGGAGATGATTGTGGACTTCAGAAGGAACAAACACACCCATGCCCCACTGAAAATAGGTGGGTCTGCAGTGGAAGTGGTCTCCAGCTACAAATACTTGGGTGTACACATGAATGATAACCTCAGCTGGAGCAACAACACCACCAGCCTGATCAAGAAAGGTCATCAGAGACTCTACTTCCTCAGACGGCTGAGACGTGCTGGTCTGAGCAGCCCAGTTCTCACCTCGTTCTACAGGTGTGCAGTGGAGAGTGTCCTGTGCTCCAGCATCAACGTGTGGCATGGAGGCTGCACAGTTGAAGAGAGGAAAGCTCTGCAGAGAGTGGTGAAGGCTGCACAGAAGTCTGTTGGAGTCAGTCTCCCCACAATCACAGACATTTACACCTCCAGATGCAGAAAAAGAGCGACCTGCATCATGAAAGACCTCACTCATCCAGCACACTCACTCTTTGCCCCACTCCCCTCAGGACGGAGGTTGAGGAGCATCAAGTGTAGAACCACTAGACTGAGGAACAGCTTCTACCCTGAGGCTGTTAGACTCATGAATAAATAAATAAATAAAAATAAAAATAAAATAAATAAACACTGCAAAATATCACATCATACTGATGCTGATCTGTTTTCTTGTTGCTGTGTTCATCTGTGACCATCTGCTCATACAAACTCATGTTCGTGCTGCTGTTTATTCCCACTATATTAAGCTTAGTGTATTACTAGTTGATGTTTTTCTTAGTTAGTTCTAGATGTTATTACTGTTTTTCTCTTGCATTTGTTGTTGGATGTAACTGGGACCCCGTGTACATAATCTCGTTTTCATCACATGTACCACATGCGGTGCAAATGACAATAAAGACTCTCTCTGACTCTCTGAGACTCCACTGACTGTGACTGCACAACACTGGCTAAAGCCACGGGTTTCTGATTATCTTGTTTATTCTTATTTAGCCTAGACCTTAAATTCCGAGGACATTCATTATTCCAGTGTCCCGTCTCATGACAATAGTTACAAACCGAGTCTGCCTTAGTACCCAAAGTAGGATCCCATCTAGTTTTACTAACTAGGGAACCATTCATGCTGGGATTCCCTAGGGCTTTGACCCTCTTTCATGTTATCCCTCACAGTTTTATGAGTTAAAACATAAACATCTGCTAAAATGGCAGCTTTAGCAGCAGTTTTTACTTTTTGTTCATTAACATAAGTGGCAACCCGATGTGGAACAATGTTCATAAACTGTTCCAACACTATCAACTCACAAAGGGATTTCAAATCATCCACACCCTCTGCTGATAACCAGCGATAGAACTGTGTGTTTAATTCTCTGACAAGATGTATATGTATATGTATATATATATGTATATATATATGTATATATGTATATATATGTATATATATGTATATATATATATATGTATATGTATATATATGTATATGTATGTATATGTATATATATATATATATACTGTATATGTATATGTAAATATATGTATATATATGTATATGTATATATATAAATAAATAAATAAATAAATGTCAGATTTCTGTCATCTGTGTATGTTTCCCATACAAGACGAAATTCGTCTCTGCATTTAACCCAACCACCACTAGGTGGTGCAGTGAGCAGCCATAGAAAGCGCCCGGGGAGCTGGGGAAATAGGTGTGCACTCATAGACACCCCAAGGTGTGTAGTGGCCGGGGCCGGGGTTTGAACCTGTGTCCTTCGGGTCCCAAGTCGGCAGCCCTGCCTCTACACCATATGTATATGTATATATATGTATATATGTATATGTATATATATGTATATATATGTATATGTATATATATATATGTATAATAATAATAATAATAATAATAAACTTTATTTGTATAGCACCTTCCAACAATGCCTTGCATTGACCAAGGTGCTTAACAGGATAAAAGGATGAAAAAAACTGGAACAATAAATCAATGAAAATAGAATAAGAAACAACAGCAATAAAAGAAGGCAATGGAAATAAAAAAAATTCTACAAACTAAAACTTTTTGAACAAGAGGAAATAAAAAGGCAATGTAGATAAAAAATGTTACATATTAAAATCCCAAAAGTAATAACAGTTGCACACTGGAAGCTTATTTGAACTAGAGGAAATAAAAAGGCAATGGAAATAAAAAATGCTACATACTAAAATACCAAAAATAATAAAAGTTACACACTGAAAGCTTTTTTGAACAAGTGTGTCTTCAGTCTGGTTTTGAACAGAGTCAGATCAGAGGTGGCACGCAGCTCAAGGGGGAGACTGTTCCAGGCTTTAGGGCCGGCAACAGAAAATGACCGGTCTCCCCATTGTTTGTACCTTGAGTGAGGGACCTCCAGCAGGTGTTGACTGGCAGATCGTAAAGCTCTGCTGGGCTGATGGGCTTTCAAAAGTTCTGAGATGTACAGAGGTGCAAGTCCATTCAGAGCTTTGAAAACAAACAGGAGCAGCTTGAACTGTATCCTGAACTGAACCGGGAGCCAGTGTAAAGAGGACAGGACAGGAGTGATGTGTTCATATTTTCGTGTGTTGGTCAAAAGGCGCGCGGCAGAGTTCTGTACAAGCTGTAATCTGGAGATGGAGGATTGATTAATACCAACATACAAAGCATTACAATAATCAAGTCTGGAGGTCACAAAGGCATGGATGGCCTTCTCCAGATCAGCACGGCTGAGAAATGACTTGACTTTGGAGAGCAGTCGGAGTTGAAAGAAGCTGGTCTTGACAACAGAACTGATCTGTTTATCAAACTTTAAGTTGGAGTCAAGCTGCACTCCAAGATTTCTGACCACCGGGTTGAAGTGGGGGAGGGGGAAACCAACATTGGGACTGGGAAGGATGTTGCTGGTGTCATCAGGTGCACCAAATAAAATGCATTCAGTTTTATCTGTGTTTAGGTGGAGGAAGTTTTGAGAGAGCCAGTGCTTAATGTCATTTAAGCAGTTGACAAGAGTGTTTGAACTGAGTGAGGGGTTGGGAGTGACTGGCAGATAGATTTGTAAATCGTCTGCATACATGTGAAAAGACAGGTTATGACGTGCAATGATTGATCCTAATGGCAGCATGTAAAGAGAGAAGAGGACTGGCCCTAGAATAGATCCCTGTGGTACGCCAGAGGTCAGAGGGGTTGATGAAGAGGAGGACAGATCGCCTATCATGACAGAAAAAGTTCTCCCAGACAGGTAAGATTTGAACCACTCAAGCACAGCTCCCTGGAGGCCAACCTGCTGGGACAAGCGGTTGATTAGTACCTGATGGTCGACGGTGTCAAAAGCTGCTGAGAGGTCTAACATCACCAGCAATGCAGGGTTTTTTGCATCCAGAGACAGAAGAATGTCATTCTGTACTTTGAGCAGTGCAGATTCAGTGCTGTGACGAGCTCGAAAACCTGACTGAAATTTTTCAAACAGGTTGTTGAGTTCTAGAAACGATTGAAGTTGAGTAAAAACAATCTTTTCCAGGACCTTTGATAGAAATGACAGATGTGAAACTGGTCTGAAATTAGAGAGAGCTGTAGGATCTAGGCCTGGTTTTTTGAGAAGAGGCCTGACCACGGCATGTTTGAAAGCAGATGGCACAAAACCTGAAGATAGACAGCTGTTAATGAATGACAAAACACAAGGACCAATTACATCAAAGGATTGTTTGAACATTTTAGAGGGAATGATGTCCAGAGAACAGTTAGTTGGTTTCATCTGCTGAACCACCTTGGTGAGGTTAGGCAGTGAAACCAGGTCGAACTGGTCAAAAACAGCTGTGGTTATTGCAGACGCACAAGACTGGATGGTGTTGGATGAACTGACAATGTTCTGTCTGATAGAGTCTATTTTGTTGACAAAATAGCTCTGAAAGTCATCGCAGGTAGACTGTGTGGCAGTTTTCAGAACATTGACAGATGGGTTGATGACAGACTGGAGTGTGCTGAAAAGCGTCCTCGGCCGGTTGGAGCTGGTGGAGATTAAATTGGAGAGGTACTGTGACTTGGCCTGTTTCACAGCATTATGATACTCACAGAGACAGTCTCTCAGTATTCCTTGAGATACATGAAGCCGGTCGCGCTTCCATTTTCGTTCTGCTTTTCTGCAACGTTGTCGAAGAGCTCGCGTCGTTTCGTTGAGCCATGGTAAAGGTTTGTTCTTTGAAGATGCCTGTTTGAGAGGAGCGATGGAGTCCAAGATCGTCGTGCAGGTGTGATGGAAGGAGCTGATGAAGTCCTCAGGATGTAGAGATGGGTCCAGGCTGACAGCAGAGCAGAATTCAGTGCTCTTAAAGGCATCAGTGAACTCACTTGGAGTTAATGGGGTGATAGAGCGACAGAAACGTGCTGGGAGAATAGCCTTTGGTGCAGGAGAGGTGAAAAATTCGAATAAGATGGGAAAATGGTCTGAGATACAGGTGTCCAGGATCTCCACAGCAGGTATTTGTAGGCCGTGGGAGATAATTAAATCGAGTGTATGACCCTGGCTGTGTGTGGCTTTCGAGACCGACTGTGACAGGTTGAAAGAGTCCAGGAGGTCCTGAAACTCACATCCAAGCTGATTACTTGGGCAGCAGGTGTGCACGTTGAAGTCCCCACAGAAAAGCCAAGAGTCAAACTTTGGCATTAGGTCAGCCAGTAGTTCAGAAAACTCACTGAGAAAGTTTTTGTTGTATTGAGGGGGCCTATAAAAGAGGCCACACAAAATAGGTTTTGCAGATTCCAGCACAAAAATCATGTTTTCAAAACTGTTGTAATTTTTCTGAGGCAACATGCGGCACTTGAACGCCTCCTCATTGAAAACTGCAGCGAGGCCCCCTCCTCTTCCTGCTCCACGCGGAGCGCTCAGATAAGAGAAGCCAGGTGGGAGGAGTTCAGAGAAGCTGCTGTTGTCCCCAGGTTTCTGCCAGGTTTCCGTGATCAAAAACAGATCCAGATGATGAGTGGAGATCAAATCACTTAATATAAAAGTTTTATTTGTGATCGATCTTGCGTTAAACAGTGCTGACCGTACAGGAACACAGCCAGTTACGTCACTCTCAGATCGAGCGAGCGGGCGGAGGATATGTTTAACGCAGCCTCGGTTCATCACAGCCCTCACGGGGGGGGGACAAGATGGAAGCTGATCGCTGGCGTCATGATTGATAGCAACAAGGCATCTGTTGCGGCGGGCAAAGGAGCGACGGACATCAAAGACGCTGAATTCAGGAGGTAAGTCAGCCGTCGGCGTGTTGTGAGACGAGAGATATTTTTTAAACCTCACCAGCACGCCTGCCCTCGTGCCGCGTCTTCTGCGCCGCTTGTTGCGAGGCAGCGTGGTCGTGTTGCGTTGTAGGAACGCTGGTACAGACGCCAAGAAAGGTGGAGGTGGAGGAGGCTTGAAATGTCCATATTTGCCAGTAGCCGGTGTGTTGATCAGCGAGTCTTGGATACTTAGAAGAGTTGAGCGATCATAGACCAGGAGCGATGATGCATCGTCGATGAAAAAAAGGCAGAACACGAATAGCAGTAAAAAGTTCAGGAGAGGAGTTAGAAAGCGTGCCAGAACAACCGGCGCCATCTTGGAAGGATTCCAAGGATATATGTATGTATATGTATATAGTATATGTATATGTAAATATATATATGTATATATATATGTATGTATATATATATATATATATATATATATATATATATATATATATATATATATATATACATATATATATATATATATATATATATATATATATATATATATTTAGGGATGCACCGATCCACATTTCTCACTTCCGATCCGATACCGATACTTATTAACTCAGTATCGACCGATACCGATACTTTCCCGATCCGATACTGTTCAGGTATTTGACTCTGTATAATGAAACTTTTGCACCCAAACTATTCATTTTAACATTGTGTGAGATAAACCCAATGAAGACACTCTTAAGCCTTACAATAGGGAACCCCCTTATTGTAAGGCTTAAGAGTGTCTTCATTGGGTTTATCTCACACAATGTTAAAAAGGGCAGTCACAGATTGTGATTGAACACAAGTGCTCTTTGAAGCTGGATCGGAAAAGTATCGGCAGGTTTGATCCGATACCCGATACTTAAATAATGCTGGTATCGGATACCGATACCGATACTGGATCGGATCTGCCCCATCCCTATATCAGAGAGTCAGAGTCAGAGTCAGAGAGAATTTATTGTCATTTGCACCGCATGTAGTACATGTGTTGAAAACGAGATTATGTACACAGGGTCCCAGTTACATCCAACAACAAATGCAAGAGAAAAACAATAATAACATCTAGGATTAACTAAGAGAGACATCAGCTAGTAATACACTAAGCCCTAATGTAGTAGAAAAACATCATTATAAACAGCAGCACGAACATGAGTCATTATGAGCAGATGGTCACAGATGAACGCAGCAACAAGAAACAGATCAGTATCAACATGATGTGACATTTTGCAGTGTTTATTCTTATTATTTATTTATTCATGAGTCTGACAGCCTCAGGGTAGAAGCTGTTCCTCAGTCTAGTGGTTCTACATTTGATGCTCCTCAACCTCCGTCCCGAGGGGAGTGGTGCAAAGAGTGAGTGTGCTGGGTGAGTGAGGTCTTTCATGATGCAGGTGGCTCTTTTTCTGCATCTGGAGGTGTAAATGTCTGTGATGGTGGGGAGACTGACTCCCACAGACTTCTGTGCAGCCTTCACCACTCTCTGTAGAGCTTTCCTTATATTTCCATATATATATGTATATATATATGTATATATATATATATATGTATATATGTATATGTATATATATGTATGTATATGTGTGACAGAGCGCCTGTGGCGGAGCGCCTGTGGCGTAGCGCCTGTGGCAAAGCGCCTGTGACGGAGCGCCTGTGACGGAGCGCCTGTGGAGGAAGTGGACGCGGGCACACCTTGGCTGCCGCTGCTCCTCGTACTTTTTGCTTTTTGGAGCCTTTTTATTACTTTCTGCTGTTTTTTTTTCACCGAGCCTTGTTGGACATTTCTACCTTTCTCGATTGCAGAGTGCGACAGGCGTAAAGCCTGTGTACAGCACCTGTACGAGCCGACGCAGACATTTCTACCTTTCTTTGAACCTTCAAAGTCAAAGTCAAAAGTCAACTTTATTGTCAGATCTGCAATATGTACAGTGCAGGACATACACAGGACCGAAATTGCGTTTCTCTCAGTCCCTCGGTGCAACAGTAAACATCTAAACATTGAAACACTGAAACATATAATAATAGACATAAGCATAAAATAGTAAAACTAACACTGTCCTGAGTTTTTTGCATAGTGGTATAAGAGTATGAAAATTTACACCAACTCTAAAACTAAAACATTAAACATTTAATGAACATAATATTGTCCTGAGTTTTTGCATACTAGTATAAAAAAAAGAGTATAAAAAGTATAACTAAAATAAACTAAAGGTTTCTAGCATTGACATTTGCAAAGTGGCAAAGCAGCGTATGAGTCAATGTACACAGTATATGTATGAGGTAGTAGTTGATGTTGTTGTAGAGGCAAAAAGTGGCATATGCAGTAAGGCACATTGGGCATCCCTAAATAAGACCGTTCAGAGCACACTGTATATGTACCAGCAGTGGTGTAGATATTAGAGTAGTGTAAATAAATGTAAACAGTAGTAATTACATGTAAGCAGTAGTAATAAAAGTAAACAGTATTAATAAATGTAAACAGAGAATGTAAACAGTATTATGATTATAGGCAGTGATGTAATACAGACATTAGTGCAAGTATGAGAAGTAGTGCAAACTGTATGAGCACATGACCGAGAGTTTAGTGAAAACCCGTTTGGTGACACAGAGTCTAGTGTTAAAAACTTTGTGTTGAGTGATAATATGTGAGAAAGTTTTAGTGTTAAGGCAGTTCAAATGGGAGGGGAGGCAGAGCAGGCAGAGTGTTTAGCATTCTGACTGCCTGATGAACAGAGCTGTCTCTCAGTCTGCTGGTTCGAGCCTGGAGACTCCTCAGTCTCCTCCCTGATGGCAGCAGTCTGAAGCAGCTGTGTAGTGGGTGTGTGGGATCACCTGCCATGCGGTGGGCTTTCCGAGTGAGGCGTTTGCTGTGTAAGTCCTGCAGTGAGGGCAAGGAGGTGCCCACGATCTTCTCAGCTGCTCTCACAATGCGCTGGAGGCTCTTGCGGCAGGATGCAGTACATGCACCAAACCACACAGTGATGCAGCTGGTCAGGACACTTTCTATGGCACCTCTGTAGAAGGTGCTCATGATGGGGGTTGAAGCTCCAGCCCTTTTCAGCTTGCGGAGAAAGTAGAGACGCTGGTGAGCCTTCTTTGCCAGTGCTGCAGTGTTCCTGCTCCAGGACAGGTCCTTTGAGACGTGCACTCCCAGGAACTTGGTGCTGTCCACTCTCTCCACTGCGGTGCTGTTGATGGTCAGAGGGGGATGTTGGGCATCCCTCTTCCTGAAGTCCACAACAATCTCCTTTGTCTTCTCCACGTTGAGAGTGAGATTGTTGTGTCCGCACCACAAGGCCAGGCGGCTCACCTCGTTCCTGTAGTCCGTCTCATCGTTGTTGCTGATGAGACCTACCACTGTTGTGTCGTCCGCAAACTTGATGAAGTGGTTGGAGCTGTACGATGGTGTGCAGTCGTGTGTTAGCAGGGTGAATAGAAGGGGGCTCAGCACACATCCTTGTGGGGCCCCTGTGTTCAATGTGATGGTGCTAGATGTGTTACTCCCGATCCGTACTGTCTGTGGTCTCCCGGTCAGGAAGTCTAGCAGCCAGTTACACATTGAGGTGTTCAGCCCCAGACTGTCCAGTTTAAGGATGAGCTGTTGGGGGATGATGGTGTTAAATGCCGAGCTGAAGTCGATGAACAACATTCTAACATAGGAGTCCTTCGTGTCCAGATGTGTGAGAGCTGTGTGAAGGGCAGAGGAGATGGCATCGTCGGTTGAGCGATTAGGTCGGTATGCAAATTGGAAGGGATCCAGGGAGTCAGGGAGGACAGATGTGATGCTTTTCATGACTAGCCGTTCAAAGCACTTCATCAGGATGGGGGTGAGTGCTACTGGGCGATAGTCATTGAGGCATGCGGGCGTTGCCTTCTTTGGGACAGGGATGATGGTGGTGGCTTTGAAACAGGTGGGGACGATGGCCTGGCTCAGTGAGATGTTAAAGATGTCCGTGAAGACCGCTGCGAGTTCCCCTGCACAGTCCTTCAGCACACGACCAGGTATGTTGTCAGGACCAGAGGCCTTCCGGGCGTTAATCTTGATGAATGATCGCCTTACGCTGTCTGAGGACAGCGTCAGCACCTGGCCATCAGGAGAGGGGGGGAGTTTATGTGCTGGTGTGCTGTTACTTGCCTCGAACCGAGCAAAGAACTCATTCAGTTCATTCAGCGCAGAGGCTGAGCTGTCACAGGTCTTTCTACCTTTCTTGAACGCAGAGTGCGACAGGTGTTAGCCTATGTACAGCACCTGTACGGGTGGACGCTGACATTTCTACCTTTCTTTGAACCTTTCTACCTTTCTTGAACGCAGAGTGCGACAGGCGTTAAGCCTGTGTACAGCACCTGTGTGAACAGACGCGGACATTTCTACCTTTCTACCTTCTGTGATTAAGTTTTGTGTTTTAGTTAGTTAGTTTTAGAGCAACTGTCTTTTCTGACTGCGTTGTGGATCTGCAAACATTATAAGTTGCCGGTCAAAGCAGATGACCGCTTGTCCTGAGCCTGGGTCTGCTAAAGGTTTCTTCCTTCTAAAAGGGAGTTTTTCCTTTCCACTGATGCCATTGTGCTTGCTCAGGATGGGAGACCATGGCAAAGCCAAGATTTGACTTGTTTGCTGGATTCATTAGATAGCAAACTTTACTAGTCAAACCGGAATTTTAATAGTAGGAGCTGCTAGCTCCCGCTAGCTTCAACACGAATTTAGCTTCGAGAACCACGTAGCTGCACTTATTGTTCGCTTACCTGCTACCTCTCTCATCTTCCTGTGTCCTCTGGACTGTTCTGGACTCTACTCCTTTAAGGTAATGCTCGTTCGAGTTACATCTCTCTGCTTCTTGTATATCTTTTTCGGAGCCGTGGGCCTGCTGCTAGCGGCTAGCTCTGTGCTAGCCTCCTCCGGCTCGTGGATGTTGACGTATTCCGCTTCGCAGTTGTTTGAACTTAACAACTGCTCCATTCCTCTTTCTATTTCCACCATCAAACAACTGGGACTTCTGCGTAGACCTCGTTACATCCATAGAAGCTCTCAAAGGAAAACCGTTTATTCTCAAGCGAGCTCGGATTCGATTAGTGCTGCCTGGGCTGAAAGACGTGTCGCACCTCGATCATCAGAACGCTGCGTCTGTAGGCCTTTGTAGTCCTCTGCGCACGAAGTGGCGAGGAAAACGTGGAGTGGACTTCAGTCTGCTTAAACCAGTTCAAAAAGCTCCTATTCCAACTGGTATTAAATTAGAACTTTTCAATGTGCAGTCACTTTCCAACAAGTCATGTTTAATTCATGATCACATTCTGGAGAAGAACTTGGACCTCATGTGTCTTACAGAGACGTGGCACCAACCAGATGTGTTCAGTTCTCTGAATGAGGCGTGTCCCTCTGGATACAGTTATCTGCAGATAGCCTGCAGCACTGGCGGTAATTTATCGCAGTAATTTAAAATTGTCTCATCTGTCTTCTCAGGACTTTTGTTCTTTTAAATGTCTGGCTTTCAGCTTCAAAGCCCCACTTCTGATGAATGTTATATTAATTTATAGACCTCCCAAACCGCATGTTTCATTTAACTCAGAGATGCATGACCTCCTCACTTTTTTCTGCACCTCCCCTGTGAAGACTATTTTTCTTGGCGACTTAAATATCCACGTGGACAATTCTTCTTCACCTCTGGCAACAGATTTTAAGTCTCTTCTGGACTCTCTTAATCTCACTCAACATGTTGACGCCCCTACGCACAGCAGGGGGCATACTCTGGATTTGGTGATTACAGACACTGTACTCATCAATAACTTATCTGTATATGACCTGGGTGTCTCAGATCACAGGGTCATCTCCCTGGAAGTGCCTTCATCTTCGCCTGCTTCAAACCCAAAACGACCCATCCAGTTCCGTGACCTTAAAAACATTTCCCTTGATGTTCTGTCTGCTGATCTTCACACCCTGACCGCTGTCAATCATCCTTCTGCAGATGACTCTGTGGATTACTACAACCAATCTCTTCGGGAGCTCCTGGACCTACACGCCCCCTTGAAGACAAGACTGGTGTCTTTCTCGCGTTCAGCCCCTTGGTACACTGATGAGCTGCGCAAGATGAAGGCAACTGGCCGTGCTATTGAGAGACGTGTAAAATCATCTGGTCTCTCTGTGCATAAGCAGGCATATAAAGAACATCAGAAAGCGTACGCCTATTCTCTTAAAGAAGCACGCTCCAAATATTATTCTAACATCATCAACACCTGCCCTGGAAACTCTAAACAGCTCTTCTCCACAATCACTCGTCTGCTTAATCCCATTAAGCAAACTCTTGAGGACTCTGCTCAAAAATGCGACCTGTTTCTTTCATCTTTTAAAACCAAAGTTGACACTATCAGATCTCAGCTCCACAACCTCCCCGTTCTCAGTGTGCCACCCACCCGTCTGCATTCTGGGACCCTAAACAGCTTTGACGAAGTTGTTCAGAGTGAGGTGGAGGCCATCATCAAGAAAATGAAGCCTTCATCCTGCGCCCTGGATCCTTTCCCCTCGTCTCTCATAAAAACCAATCATTCTGCAATAGGCCCACTTATCACTCAAATAATAAATCAGTCTCTACAATCTGGTCATGTTCCACTGCCTCTAAAAACCGCCATCATTAGGCCTCTTCTGAAAAAATCTAATTTGGATCCCGACATTTTTTCTAATTACCGCCCAATTTCACACCTCCCTTTTCTGTCTAAAGTGCTGGAAAAAGCTGTTGCTGCTCAGCTGCAGGATCACCTACAACAACACTCCCTGTATGAGAAGTTCCAGTCTGGATTCAGGGCAGCTCACAGTACAGAGACTGCATTGCTGAGAGTTACCAATGATGTCCTCTTGGCTGCTGACACTGGCTCTCCCTCCATCCTTGTCCTCCTTGACCTCACTGCAGCCTTCGACACTGTGGACCATAGTATCCTCCTCCACCGTCTTCATGTGGAGGTCGGTCTCTGCGACACCGTCCTGGACTGGTTCAAATCTTTCCTCTCCAATAGGCTGGAATGTGTTAGTCTTGGCAACGCCACGTCCCAGACAGTCTGTGTCTCCTGTGGTGTCCCTCAGGGGTCGGTTCTGGGGCCCCTGCTGTTTTCCCTTTACATGCTGCCTTTAGGTCAAATTATTAATCAGTTCAACATTTCTTTTCACTGTTATGCCGACGATACACAGCTTTACATCAGGACTGGAGCATCCTCATCTTCCACCTTGTCATCTCCATCTTCACTCACTGCCCTCTCTGCCTGCCTGGAGGCAATTAGGGCATGGATGAATCAGAACTTTCTTCAATTAAACTGCTCCAAGACTGAGGCCATACTGATTGGCACCCCTCACCAGGTACAAACATCTCCTATAACAAGACTTTCCTTTTCTGGACAAGACATCCCCCTCTCCACCTCTGTTACTAATCTTGGAATAAAAATGGACTCCAATCTTACATTTGAAAATCACATTAAGCATCTGTTTAAAACTTGCTTCTTCCATCTTCGAAACATCTCCAGACTTCGCCCATCCCTAACTTTTTCCGATGCTGAGAAGCTCGTCCATGCTTTTGTCTCCTCCAGGCTCGACTACTGCAACTCCCTGTTTATTGGAATCCCTGGCAAAAACCTTCAGAAACTTCAATATATTCAAAACAGTGCAGCAAGGATCTTGTTGAGAGTTCGTAAATTTGAACATATTACGCCCATTCTCCATAACCTTCATTGGCTTCCTGTCGCCTACAGAATTCAGTACAAAACTGCTCTCATTACACATCAATGCTTACACGGAACTTCACCAGATTATCTGAAGGATATTCTTATTCCATACTCATCCACCCGTTCGCTGCGGTCACAGAACAGTAATCTCCTTCACATTCCGAGAACCAAATTAAGGACCATGGGAGACCGGGCTTTCAGTGTGGCTGCCCCCCGCCTGTGGAACTCTCTTCCTGACTGTCTGAGAGCCCCACAGTCTGTGGTTGACTTTAAGAGCGGCTTGAAGACCTTTCTTTTCAACCGAGCATACTCTACCTCCTCATGATTCTACTTTTGATCTTAGCTGATACTGTTATTGATTTTAATTGTTTTATTATTTGTTTTATTGACATTTAATTCTGTTGCACCTTGTAGCACTTTGAGATTTTCATTAATGAAAAGTGCGTTATAAATTGAATTCATTATTATTATTATTATTATTATTATTATTATTATTATTATTATTATTATTATTATATAAA
>JBBPBX010022933.1:8902-25443 GCA_038048925.1 Garcialebias charrua | reverse complement strand
CAAGCAGGAAAAAGTATCTTATTGACAATAACTTCATTTTTAACAAGACTATAACAATTTAATTCAAATGCTGTTAAACTCAGATAGCAAAGCTCGTGGCAGAACGCTTGCAGATCAACCTTCTCAGTTATTTTAGCCGTGTGAGATCATTTTGACAGAACAGAGCAAAAAACAGGCAACATCTAAAGAAGAGCTTTGGAGTGTCGCTCCAAAAGCCTGCAGAACGATCCCTGAAGTTTGCATACAAACGAGAACTGATCAAACTCTTGTTTGTATTTCTTTTTTTAATATTATGTTTATTAAACATTTTAATTATTTATACAGAAAAAGTGTGTGTGTGTGGAAATTAAATAAAAGAACAATACCAATAAACATATCTCATACAGCACAGATACAGAGAAATCAAATAAGAACGCATGTATATAAATTACAGCCATTAATTGTTAAAAAAAAAAGTAACCTATTCACAAATATACTTAAAATGTGTACATCAATTCGGTTCACATTACTGACTATATCCATTTGTAATTTTGAGACAATCCAGAACTCTTTCCCATTTTTTAAAAGCCTGAGATTTTCCGTTCAGACAATATCTCAGTCTTTCTAATACAATGACCTCAGAAATGATATATTTCCACAATTGAACTGAAGGGGCATCACAACCAACCCATTTAAGCATTATGGACTTTCAAGCCAGCATCAGTAGGAATAGTGCAGTCTCTTGTGAGTACAGTATTCAGTACCTGGGTATAAGCTAGGAGACACAGCACTGGACAAGGGAGTGTCTGCTCTACAGCGGAGCTAATTTCTCTAAAATGCCTCTATAATTTTACACTCCCATAAACAATGAAATCTAGTCCCTTTGGCTGATTTACTTTTGGGATAGTTCTAAGAAATTCCTGGTGTGTATTTGCTATATACATAGGGAGGTATGTATACATTATGTAAAAATAGTATATTACATTTCCTTATATCGGTTACATATTGCTATTCTAGAAGGCAGCATCAAAATGTCTTCCCATGCTTCAGAGTCAATTGTGATTTTAAGTGATGTGTGTTAATCTTAAATTTTCCAGTGTATCTTTCTTTAGGGCTTGTAGTTCAGCATAGACTCTTGACACAAATCCTCCACGTTTATGACAATCAAGAATTGTTTTTTTCTAGTAAACAACAGTCCCCTGAGAACTGTATTGAGTCCATTTTTGCCTTGGCGTAATGCCTTAGCTGAAGATATTTGTAAAAGTCTCTGGGAATAATGTTATACTGTATTGTGTTCTTCTTGTTTGTTTTTGTTTTTGTACGTCTGCATGTTTTAAAGGTACGCATTTAAAACCACAAAATTGAACATAACACGGGTTAATCTGAACTAAATCAGATGAAAGAGCTCACTCCAGTTCTCACTGTATTCGTTCTAAAATGCAGGTAGGCACTCAGTGTAATCAAACCTTTAATCTGGACATTTACTCACTAAACCTGAACATAAATATGTTTCAGTATAATCAAACTTGTTGGACGTCTTCATCCCGGACAGCTCATCATCATCACTGTTTTCACGCACTTCTGTCGGTAAACAAACCCTCAAATTTTTTAGTTCAGGTGTTTGTTTCTTACTCATTTTTTTGGAACAGACTATATGCGACATTGCAATTGGTACAGTATATTAAATAAATAATTATCCCTGTTTGTTTGATTTTTATTCACAAGACATTATGGATTAAATGAAATAATTTTCTGACCAACAGCTTCCAAATCATCATTAACTTTGTGCCTCCGAATGAACCGCAGCATCTATTAGCATGAATTATATTCTGTATATCTTTCACTTTAGAACGTGTTCAGGCCTGAAGCACCTCTCAGTCTGAGAAAAACAAACAAACAAACAACTAAATGTATTTACAGGTAGTCCCCGACTTACGAGCGAGTTCCGTTCCTACGACTATCTCGTAAGACGAAATCTCGTACGTCGGAACACGAAACACGTGTTCTCGTAAGTCCGGATTTTCGGTCGTAAGTCGGAAAATTTATGCTAGCGCTACTACGAACACTTGTTTTTCATCACAAATGTTCATACTAGTTCATAAACATGCTCAGAAACTTGTTTCCAAACGGTTAGCTAACACACTTTCATCTAAAAACACATAAAAGTGCTGTATTTTTTGTATGTTCTTTACAAATGCACTGCTCGTTCGCCAGCTCGTAAGTCCAGAACCTCGCAAGTAAGAGCGCTCGTAAGTTGGGGACTACCTGTAATTGGCATGAACAGACTCATCTTCAGGGTTGTCTTGTTGTGTTAGCAGGAACTAACAGCAGCACTGCCTCATCCGTCCAGATGCGTGCACGGGGTTTGTAACATTGTGTTGATAAATGCAGAAATCCACAGTTTTGTCCTTTCTTTTCCTTCTTTTACGTTGGACTGAAGAAGGTTTAGTGTGGTGTTGTGGAGACAAATTATTTTCAGCCCTTTTCTGAAGCTGACTTTGGGAGAAGAGCCAGAAAAGTCTTCAGTGGGGATTGCTCATGTGCGTCGGCATCCTCCTCCTCCTCCGAGTTCCATTTTTAGCCTGCGGAGGCCTCATTTCCCTCTCTTTGAGAAGAGCTGGGAAACTGAATTAAGGGTCTTGCTGACGTTTCGATTAGCACCCCTGGCCCGGTTCAGCCAAGACTGAGTGCATTAATCAGAAAAGAGCAGCCGTGCAGTCTGTGTGAGTGTATATACAGTGGAAGAGTGTTGGATGAGGAGGCAGGGACTTAGAGTCTGTCAGTGTTAATTCCACTCATTAAATCTTAGCTGACAGTGTAATGCCATAAAGACATCCTTCACTTCAGAGGAGTTCATTGAAAACATTTTTTAAAAACCCGATTCAATTACCATCCCTGCAGAGCGAACAGCTGCCGCCGTGTTCAGAGCGACAGAACATGGCAGCAGAGATGGACGCCGCTCTGCGAGGAGTTAGAGTTTGTGGCTCAGGCAGAGACGTGTGAACACAAGCAGTGGAAATTAAATTGATGCTCCGCAACTCAGACGGTAATAGAGTTCAGAGAGGAGCAAGTGTCAGCAATAACGCTGATGTTTGTAGTTGTATTTTACTTCTCTCTTATTGTGGTTACATTCCACCATGAACGCTGTGGTTTTATAACTTGGCGGTGGACTGGAGCAGTTTTGGTCTTTTTTGTAACACATTACATAACAAGAAGAAGAAAAAAAGGAGAACAGGGATGTGTCCCCTGACCCACACACAGCTGGTAGAAGGATAACGGTGTAATTTAGGACCCCCGCCCTGATGGCGACTCAATCAACCTCTTATGGGAAGAGGGTGAACGAGTCTCCAGGTTTCCATGAACAAATGTATTTCATCAGAAACAAACACTTCAGATTTAAACGATATGAAAATCAACCACTATCAGCCAACCTGATTTAATATCTGTTTATTTATTTTTCCCTGTTTCTGCTGGTGGAGCTAGTTTCAATTTGAACCACAGCAGGATGAAATACAGTAATCCCTCACTAACTGCGAGGGTTACATTCCGGATCCGCCCCCCTGCAATAAGTGAAAATCCACGACGAGCAACATTACTCATGTGAATTTATTCTAGTATTTATATATATTTTAAGGCTTTAGAAATCTTTCCCACACTCTAGCAATGTTCTAAACTCTTAAACCTATGTCATTTTAACAACATGCTTATGTGTAGCTACTAAATTTTACTCACTAGTTCTGCAGAACAGCAGCAGCTCGGTTCCACTCCGCCAGTTTTGGTTGGCTCTCTGGCTCGGGGTAGTGCGATGGGCTCCAGAGAGAGCGCCGGACACATGGCGGCTCTCCCCCAGCTCTGAAGTCCTCGTGGGCTGTCTACCAGCTCTCAGATTTGCAGATGGGTCTGTGGGTCCAGTTCTGCTCCGGTTCTGTGCTGCTTTTGAGCACGAAAGCTCTTTTTGGGGGTGGGCCCGGACCTTCAGGTGCCTGGCGTGGGACTGGTGGTCCAATTGAGCGGTCCGATAGAGATGAAAAGCATCCCGATGGACTCCTGGACCTATGGCGGCACATCCCTGCCAAAAAGTCATTGTAGTACCAGCTTTCAGATTCACCAATGAGTCTGTGGATCTGGTTCTGCTCTGGTTCTGGTCCACTTCCCAGTATGTTCTGTGCAGCTCTCAGCATCCGCTGGGCACCGAAGTCACTGTAAAGGACCAAACTTTTTCAGATCAGATCAAAACATTCCCTCAATGTATTTCAGCAGAAGGCAATGGGGCTTCTGGGAAATGTAGTCCATATGAGTGGCGTATACAATGTGGGCTTATTGAGAGAAAACTACAAAATGGCAGCAGCACTTGTCCGGAGTATTTTATTTTTTGTTAACTTGTTACTACATCCATGTACTGTCCCAGTCACGTGAGTAATATTAAAGTTGACAATCACGTGTCCTGTACATTTTTTTTCTCGTGTTCAATCTTACTTTGAAAAACCACAAAAGAGCGAGTTCGCGAAAGTTGAACCGCAAAATAACGAGGGACTACCGTACAGTAAAAAGCCTTTGAAGTGTATAAAAGTGCAGGTCTTCCATCAGTCTGCAGCAGCTAGTACTCACAAGGGTCATGACCTCTGACCTCTGTTCATGGCAGCACCAGGACGTGCCCGTGTCAGCCGGCCAGGCGGAGAACTATGTGCAGCTGTTGGTGCTGCTGAGTGTTTTTGCTGGAGGGACGCTGGTCCTGCTTTCCCTGCTGCTCCTCTTCTGCCACCGCTGCTGCCTGGGTGGGCGACGACGCTACTCCAGGTGGGTCCAGCTCCAGGGATCACATGCCATGTGGTTACTGAAGCTGTGCGGGGAAAAAAAAAACAGGAACCTGCACGTTCGCTTTTGCAAAAAACCAGTAAAAGTAGTTTCCTTGTTTCAGAGCGAGCGATGATCCTGAGAAGACAAACACCACGTATGCTGAGGACTCTCAGCCCACACAAGGTCAGACTTCAACCTTAAAAGAAAAACATCACACGCGTTCTGTTTCAGTGTCGTCACAGACTCAGTCCCCTCCGCTGGTGTGTCCTTTTTGTCTTTGCTGCTCAGAAATCACAATTCGTCTGGATGAATCAGATGCCCTCTCGGCTTCGAGCTGTCACGATGGAGAGCCGGAGCGATTTGTTTTCACCGGGTCGATTGGCCGCAGAGTCTCCTTCAACGAATCCGCGCTGTACGAACAGGACAAAACGACTCTGGAAAAAGGACGCAGGTTGGTTCGCGCGAGCTGAGGTTCCTTTTCCATCGCAAAGTTTGTTGAGCTGAAAGATGAAGCATCCTCCTCAGGTACACCCTGACAGAGGGAGATTTTCACCACCTGAAGAAGGCCCGGCTGACTCACCTTCACCTGCCTCCTGCTCCATGCGACATGAAGATACTCACCATCATGGAGTGCGACTCCACGGAGAGCAGCAGCATGAACATCAGTGAGACTGCAGCTCCCAGAGTGCCGCTCAGCATCTACCAGGTAACTGAACCAGATGAGATATCAGCAGTGGTGGGATGTAACTAAGTACAAATACTTTGTTACTGTACTTAAGTACATTTTTCATGTATCTGTACTTTACTTAAGTAGAATTAAATGTGGGTACTTTTACTTTTGCTGCACTACATTTTACATGAAGTATCTGTACGTTCTACTATACTACATTTCTATAATGTGTTGAGTTACAAGTTACATTCATGTTGCAGTTTTTTTATTTGTCATTAGTTTGAAAGTAACTGATGTTGAGAGAGGAGTTGGTCCATTGAATCACTGCAAAGTGGACAGGTAACATTAGACCTGCCTTCAAGAAGAGCTGGACCAATGACCTATATTCTAGTGTATACGTCATTGAGCTGGGAGCACCCACAGCATCGCTAACACACCCAAAATGGATTCCACCACAGAGATTCAGCCAGAAGATACACAATACCCATGGCCTTATTGAAAGACTATTGAAATATTATTGAAATACTATTGAAATATTATTGAAAGTCTATTGAAATATTATTGAAATATTATTGAAAGACTGTTCAGTAGAGCAGGACAGATTCTCTCTCCCAAAAGAGCCAGACTGGAGTAAAAAAACTTTGAAAACCAACTTCTTCTGAACTTGAACAAGAAATTTGTGCTGCAATATTAAAATGTGTCAGTTCATGGATGTTAGGAGACGAGAGATTTCTCCAAATGTCTCGACACTCAGGTCCAAGTTTTGAAAATGGTGTCAGGAAGTTAAAATATTGTTCACTTTTGACCCATTACAAGGTTGACTAGACAATATTTTAACTAGAGTTAATGACAAACTGGAGTTGAAATGATCAGATGTTCCTTTGTTAGGTCTAATGCTCCTTTTTCTGTCAGACAACTTTTACTTACCGGTAAATGTGTTTACTACAATTAAAATGACACATTGGTTCTTCTTTGTGTTAAATCAAAACTGTCAAAGGTTTAATCATTCCTCTTTCTTATTTTGCTTTATGACATTTAACTCTGCACGTCATCCCTGAAATTCTGACGCACAGAATCACACGTCCAAGTGTGAACTGTGTCACAGAGTACCGGTAAACACAATAAAAATATGTATTATCTGCAGCATCGATCATTAAAATAACTCAACACTATTAATGTATTACAGAAAATATACATACAATACGCACACTTAACAAAATTGTAGACCATTGCATTAGGTAATACATTCAGCAAGTACTTTTACTTTAATACTTTAAGTATTTTTCAATCACAAAGCCTATTTTTGTATTACAGAGAGCTGTAAGAATTATCACTAGAAAACATTACCGTCATCCATCTTGTACATTATTTTATCAACTGAAATTATTGAAGTTCCATGATTTGGTAGACTATAATATTTTATCAGTTATGTATAGGGCTCAAAATAATACATTACCTTTAAATATCCAAATGCACTTTGTTAAAAGACAAAGTTGTTATAATCTTAAGGGGACAGAGTTGTTTGTAAAACCACAATTCAGAACTAGTTTGAAGGGACGTTCTACCTCAATCCAGGGAATTAGATTATGGAATGGCTTGGAGAATGTAGTTAAAAATGCCAAGTCAATGTTTACATTTAAAAAAATGATCAAAACAAATGTGTTAAAAAATATATATGAAATAGCGTAATGTGTATTGTATTAGTTAGAAAATTAGAAAGAGTTAGTCATTTTGTACTGTTGGTTGAAGATTATTATTGTTTAATCTGATTGTTGGAAAAAGTTGGTTGAAGATTATTATTGTTTACATGGTTGATTATTGTTGTTTAATCTGATTGTTGGAAGTAAGGGGCAGATATAATAAGATTTATTCTTCTTTCTGCTACCTTTCATTTTTTTATTTTGTACACTATCATTTATGAGATTGTCTTGTATTGTTTCTTTTGTAAAAAAAATGAACAAATTTAATAAACATAAACATAAACATTTTTAAAAGCAAGTACTCATTTACTTTTACTTAAGTAAAAACATTAACATGGTACTTTTACTAGAGTACATTTTTGTCTGTTTATTTGTACTTTCACTTAAGTACAGTGTTTGAGTACTTTCTCCACCACTGGCAATCAGGGATCGTGTCAGCACGACTAAAACGTTCTCATTCATCTTTCCAGCCTGCTGAGAGAAGAATCCCCGACTGGACTGGACAGAGTCTGAGTGGGGGGCTGCCAGGAGACCCCCACCACTCCACTGTCCTGGACCAGGGATGTCGAGGACCTTCACCACAGACCACACGGTCTCAGACAGTGAGTTGATTTCAGCATTGATAACCAAGGACAAAGTCAGTGCTTTAAGTCTATAGATTGAAATATTTTCTGAATGGATCCTTTAAAATGTGAAATGTTCTTATTCAATGGACCTTAAATTAATAGGAAACATTCAAGCTGCTAAATGTCGTCATTCAGAGAATCAAAGATAAAAAGAGATTCACCCTGACATCGTCACCTCAGGATGGAACAAGAAACCTTTTTGCAGATGGTCTTAGTTTCGTTCTCAGTCGTCACTTCTATTGAAGTGTTTATCAGAACAGGTTTCAACCAAAACCTCTTTGCTTTGGAAATAAATGTCAAACTTGACTTCCTGCTGTGGTTTCAAGGTGCAAAACAAAGACCCACAAAGAGAAAAATCAAACACTGATTGGATTACACACAGAAAAAGCCAATAAACATAAGAAAAAAAAAAATTCACACAAGTGAACAATTTACAGAAAACACATACAAATCAAATGAATCCTTATTCAGAAAATAAAACAAACCAACATGAAAAAACAGCGAACACATTTACAAAAAACAAAACGTTAAAAATGCATGCTTTTTTTAACAATAATAGAAGAAAACAAAATTATTTGTTAAAACATTGAAGCCAATCTTTATATATATAAAAATATATATAAAAAAGGGCAGAAAATGTAACCTAACCAGTGTAGTGAACACCTTCAATGCTTACATAAAAACATTAATACTGTATGTAGTGCTCTACATTGTTAAATTACCCCTAGCTCCAGTTTATTTAGCCTTAGCTCAGATTTATGCATTGGACTCTGGCACAGTTTGACCCCAGGAAACTCACACGAGAATTAAGACACAGTACTTATAGTTCATGTGGTTTTCTTACAAAAGCAACTATTTACAAACTAATAAAGCAAAGAATGAATTATGAATATGATGGTTTCAGTAATTTATGGTACGAAGGGTTAGTCATGAATTATTGTTAGGTCTAAAATCGAGGTTTGTATTTCAGATCACTGTGGATGGTGTCACCTTTAAGCTCACTAACTCAAAGAGAATCAAGATTAACAGGTTTACTCAAAAGACTAAAGAAAAGTAAAAGTACAGTTGAATAATAGGTTTATAATCCAGAATAAATGCTAAATAATTTGGACATCAAACCATAGTGTAGTCAAGGATCTCGAGGTCCGACCATCAGGATGTCCTTCCTGCTGACGTGCGCAGATGTTCACCCGCGGGTGGACGTTCTAGGACGTCAACAGGCTGGAGTCCTGTGGACGCATGAGAGACCAGCTCCAGGAGGGCATTGCACTTGCAGGGACAGGTGGTTGGATCCTGGTACCTCAGGGCTCACGTTGGCCTGTCATCCATGTCCGTGGCGTTCCAATCATCCAGAGTTGGTTGGAGGTGATTCTCTCAGGTAGAGGGAAACATGCAGCGTGTTCTCACAGATCAAGTTGGAGACAGTTTGCCCCGTCTTATCATGAAAGAGGGCTCAAAAGCAACAAAGTTAATCTGAATTATTTCTCAAACTGAGTAAACAGATCTGTTTAATAATACAAAATTCATTCACTTTAAAAGTTACGCTGAAGAATGTGCAGATGCTGCCTGCGTCTGGTGTTTGGACCAGGAGGAGACCTGCAGTCAGTGTTGCCTGATCAGCCGTGGACTACAGACACAGTCTCTGTCTGGAACAGCCTGTTCTGAAGAATCACTCTGAAGGTTCTGGAGATTCTCATGAGTTTCCTTCTGTCTTCTTTGGTTCTGTTCAGTTGGGAGAACATTAAAGAACCAAGAGCGAGGAAGAGTTACAGCTCCAAGTATTTAGCTATACGTCTTGATTCTGGCGGCTATAAGATTGTTTCAATGAACTGACCAATGAAATAAAAACATTTCTGCACTTTTTGAAGGAAAATTAATTACTAAGATGTATTCAATTTAGAAGAAAGCAAAAGTTTACACTTTAAAATCTAACTTTCTAACCCTCTCATCCACTCAAATGTTGTCAGTACCTGGATATCACAACTAATCTACATTTGTAAAAACACTGCAGGAAGTGTAACATAATTTTAACTGTTAAAGCAAAACATGAAGATTAAGAGGTGAGAGGTCACGGAGGCCATTAGTCACTTTTCAGCCTCAGATGCTGGAGAGAGGACGATAATTACACATCACTGATTAAAACAAATTTAAATCATAAAATGGTACGTTGTGCACATAAAGAATGAAGCAAGGATAATTATGTAGTTGTCGTGACTTTTGTGGTTATTCGGAGTTTCGCTGGCACACTGAGAGACTTCATGCAGCCAGGACCACTCTCCTCTTCAGATGAGGGAGATCCTTTCAGGGTCCAGGCTCCTTGTTACCATGGAGACGAGGTTAAAGAGATGACGGTGCCTGTAGTCCGTTTGAGAAGAAAGACGTTTTCATGTGAGAGTGGGACACGTGTGCATCCTGTGGTAGTGGGACGATTGAACCATGTTTGATGTAAAAACACAGATTTAAAATACGTCTTGAGTGTTTTATTTCACATTTCTGTGTAAAGCAATGTTTCATTTGGACACATGAAGCAACACTAGCAGTAATTTTAGTTGTACTGAAATAACATAGCAGTGTTCATTTGTATAATTTGACCTGAAAAACATTTACACAAGTGATTTCTTCAGTAACTCACCCTCTGCGGCAGCCGCAGGCTCAAAGTGACGGATGCTCCGTGACATCCGTCATCCCTGCAGCTGAGGGACACGAGGACAAAACGCTGTCCCCCGAGGGTTTGACTCTGACTGCCTCCATTCATCTCCACATGTCTCCTTCCTTAATGTGTCATCACCTCCCTCCATCCTCCCCCTCCTTCATCTCTTCTGTCAGATGGAGGCGTTCGGGGACAGAGGGGAGGCTGAGAGCCAAAGTGGGCCAGGGGGAGAGTCCACACGAGCGCTGGCCCAGACTTCCATGTTGAGCTTCTTCTCCAAACTGCGGCGACCCGCCAGCCTGGAGGGAGCCGGGCCTTATTTTA
Organism: Garcialebias charrua; assembly: GCA_038048925.1. Lineage (NCBI taxonomy): Eukaryota > Metazoa > Chordata > Actinopteri > Cyprinodontiformes > Rivulidae > Garcialebias > Garcialebias charrua. The sequence goes on along the minus strand of JBBPBX010022933.1, from coordinate 14,697 downwards.
GAAGGTGGAAGTTTGACACCAGTCACCGAGCTGCCAGTCTGGATGCTAAAGGTTTGTGTGGAAACATATATATATATATATAAATATAAAATAAAGAATAAGTCAAATGTGTGAAATTTGAGCGTGAGTGTAAATTTCTGCCAGGATCCCCAAGGAGGAGGCCCTTTCAGAGACAGAGAGCAGCAAGTGAAACCACCGACCGCACCGATGAGGACTCGTCCCCTCGCCGAAAGGACACCTTTGAATCATTCCCTCACACTCCCATCCAAACCGGTGCCTTCCAGTCCCTCTCTGCCGAGTCCTTGTCCCGTCCTGCATCTGCATCCACATCCTTAATCTTCCCGAGGAGGTATTTTTCTGCACGTAAACCCACAACATGAATCAGTCACATGCTAACTGTGAGCGCTCCATCTGTGCAGGCTCAAGCAGGAGGCCATGGTGGAGGCAGGTGGCACCATCACCACCAGCAGAGAGGAACCCGCTGTGACGCAGGAGGCCATGGTGAATGGAACAGCGCTGGAACAGGAGGCCGTGTTCGAAGCAGTGGCGGGAACAGAAGCAGCAAGACACGAGCTGGAACCTGCAGAAGATGACGACCTGTTCGAGACGGAACGAGAGACCGCCCTGCAGGACATGTTCGAAGACATGCTGAGGGAAAACGAAGACACGAAAACAGACGACAGCGCAGTGGATGTGAGGGGTGAGAAAGAGGCAGAGGTGGAGGATGGAGAAGAGGTGGTGCTGGGGGCTGAAGCCAGACGAAGGACCGACTCCGGCTCGTGTCTTTCGTTCACGGCTCGCCAGGAGAGCTCAGAGGCCCCGCCCTCCCTGTACAGGGACATTTGGAGCTTGCGAGCCTCTTTGGAGCAGTACGCCTCCTCAGACCAGAGCAGCACAGACCGAGAGTCCATCCGCAGCGATGCCGACAGCGTCTCCTCCTTCGGCGGCGCAGGGGCTCGCTCCGGCCTGGACAGCTGCTTGTCACAGGATCTGGACGACGAGCCCGAAGGAGAGGGGGAGGCCGAGGGGTTGGAGGTGGGGAACAGATCAGGTGGTGACGGTGAGACTGGAGGTGGAGGGGAGGGGGAAGGAGGAAACAGGAAGCTGCTTCAGATGGACAGTGGTTACGCCTCTATCGAAGCACCGTCCAGGGCCCCAGAGGAGATGCGGCTGTTTGGAGCCCCCGGAGCCCCGCGAGGGAAGACGGCGTCGGAGCGAAGACTGTTCTTCACCAGCTCCGGAAGAAAAGGCACCGTGTGTGAGAGCGTTGAAGCCAGGCTGTTTCAGGAGGAGCTGGAGGACCAGATGGGAGACAACACAGACACGGAGGACAAACACACAACACAGATTCAAACCCTACAGACGCCATATCAACTCCTGAAGTCTCTCCATCCTCAGAACGCTCCAGAGCCACAGTCTCCACTGACGAAACCAACACAGGCCCCGAGTGGTCCGCACCGACCTCGCCTCCGCCGCCGTGACTACAGCATCGACGAGAAGACCGATGCTCTTTTCAACGAGTTTCTCCGTCACGACCCTTGCTTCGATCAGCAAGACTCTCCGGTGCGCTCCAGGCACAGATCCAGAGTTCACCTGCGGAAGCAGTGGCAAAGACACAAGCAGTACAGCGACCCGGGCTCAGCCTCGGGGGGGCGGTACTCCCCATCTTTGGAGAGGCAGCGGTTCAGTCCACTGAGGAGGGGCGACAGCGCTGGCTACCCTCTGGACACCAGGTACCACAGCACGCTCTCACGAATAGCAAGCGCCGCCGACGAAGAAGCCAGCGAGGTTGCAGTCTCCGAGGAAGCAGCCAAAGACAGAGCAGAGGGCAAAGGTCACTCAAGCGACGAAGCCGACGCGATGAAAAGCAGCTGCGCGGGGACAACTGGCGAGGCTGCCGGCTGCCGGATCTCCACGAACAAAGACGCAGAAATCACAAAGAGCCAGTCTGCGAGCGCCGTGACGGCCCAAACGAGCCACATGGACCCAAGGGTCGACAACAGGAACAACAACAGCAGTCGGGGGGTCCTGCTGGGGGAGAGCAGCCTGACAGACAAGCTGCTGGCGTCAGTGGAGGAGAGGATCTACGTCGGCCTACGGAGAGCAGAGAGTCCAGCAGAACCTGAACACGTCCTCAACGTGGCCCACACAGCCTCACCTGGGTTCAGCCCCACATAATGGTGCCAGCTTCTTCTTTCAGTCCCTTTCTCTACACATCAAACATCTGGACTAAAACAATTCAAATACCACCATGTGTTAAACAATATTAGATGCATTTTACTGACAGAACTATACAGGTAGTCCTCAACTTACGACGGAGTTCCGTTCCTACGTGGCGTCGTAAAGCGAAATAAATGGTAAATGGAGCTTACTTATATAGCGCTTTCCAGCCCTCTTTGAGGGGTCCCAAAGCACTTCACAGTACCAACGATCCACCCATTCATACACACATTCATACACCGGTAGCAAATTTCGGCGTAACTCGAAACATACGTCCAAACTGCACCTTATACGTACAGTACTGTATTTTACCAAGCACTTAGCCTATCCTAACACAGTACCCTACATAATTATCAAAAAACACATACATTTCAGAGCCATAATGAAGGGAAAAAAGAGTTAATTTCCTACTCTGGACTGCTGGTGAAGCAATTTCCCCGTTTCTCCCTCCCTCCTCCGGATTCTCCATTCGTTTACGTTGTAAAACCGCCGTCCATAAAACAGCTACTTTTCCACAGTTGCTGCCTGTTTCTGCCTGTCCAGCTTGCTCCAACAAGTTTTGTTTTGTTTTTTGAATGTCCAGAGGACCAGACTTAGCTTTTTTAGAGAGTACAGGCAGCTGTAGCCTCCACAGCTAGCAAAACGGGAAACGGGAAACTGTCCGGAAACTGCGAAAATCGGCTTCAAAATAAAAAAATTTATATATATATATATATATATTATATATATATATATATTATATATATATATATATATATATATATATATATATATATATATATATATATATTATATATATATACATATTTTTTTTAAATGGAGATGCGTGTCGTAACCACGAAACGTCGTAACTCAAGACCGTCGTAAGTCGAGGACTACCTAGTCTACTTCAGTTGTTCCACCCATTTACACCCAGTTACCACTGTGATGCCCTTTAATTGAAGAAAATCTTAAAAAATAAACTCAAGTGAACTCATCTCATTGCTCTAAAGATGTAGAAAATATTTTCTGATTTATCTGGGAGTTTTTAAGCATGTAACTGTAGGTTGAAACAATGCATATATATATATATAAACTGTACAGCCTGAACTTTTAACAAATAGCACTTTGATGGGAACATGATGGTGTTTGTCTCCCATTTCCCCCTATTCAAGTGTCCTTGTCTCAGCCATCAGGAGGGTAAATGTTGGTGTGAATGCAGTTCTGTTTGTACATAATGTGAGAAACAATAATGAACATGTTTACATTAAAACACATCCAGCATGGAGAAGTGAAGAAGTTCAAATAAAATCCGATGCGAAGCAGAAGATGCGATCACAACAAGGTGGAAACGAGTGCACTTTTGAACACATGTTTGTTTTTAATAGTCTTGAGTTGGCCATCTGTCCATGCTACGCATCGTAACTAAAGAGGAGGTATCCAGGAGCTTCCGTGGGCTCGAGTGTTGCGTTGCTGGGACTCTTCTGGGGGAAGACTGACAGATGATGCCTGAAGAGACTGACACAGGCCTTGGAGGCTTCGCGGCAGATGGCTCACTGAAGAGTTGATGCTGTGACGTGTAACTAATGGTGGCATCGTCTGTTCCCAGCAGAAACACACAAACTCACTCTGTAATACCAAATAAAAATTTGTTGATATCTTGATTATTATTATTTTTGCTACTTTAAACAATCCCCCTGGAAAAACAACTTAAAGCACCAGTGAATCATTCCTGATGAGAAATCTAAATTGTAGAGCTTAAATGTCAACAAAAACTGCTCAAAAATTGCTCAATAAAAATAGTCTAAAGTGGTCTAGGTCTGCAAACTTTATATTAATTTGTAGGGAAACAATCTACATACATCACCGCTCACTCACCACGGTGACGGCGTCGTTCAGGAGCGATTCTCCAAACACCAGGATGTACAGCAGCTCGTTGATGTGGATCTCCTCGAACACGGCCAGAACCGCCACGGGGTCCACGGCCGAGATGATGGAGCCGAACAGAAGGCAGGACAGCAAGTCCACCCGCTTGAACTGGGCGGCCACGTTGATCTGACACACGGCGAACATCATCCCGCCGATGAAGAAGGCGTTCCACAACGTCCCCACCACCGCGAACACCAGGATGGTGCCCAGGTTCTCCGTGAAGAGCCGGATGGGCAGGAAGTACCCGGCGTCCAGGATGATGGGGGGCAGCAGGTAGAGGAAGAAGAGCGTCGAGTCCAGGATGGGGGCCTTCTCCTCCATGGCTTTGATGACTCCGCCCACCAGCAGGCCCACGAAGATCAGCAGGCAGCTCTCCGGGACGACGCGAGACACTCGAGGAATGACGTGAAAACCTGCGAGAACCATTTCAATCATCAGAACTGAACCGTTTTAATCATCAGAACTCTGGACTCGACGGTCGAACCGTTTTAATCATCAGAACTGAACCGTTTCAATCATCAGAACTGGACTCGACGGTTGAACCGTTTCAATCATCAGAACTGGACTCGACGGTTGAACCGTTTCAATCATCAGAACTGGACTCGACGGTTGAACCGTTTCAATCATCAGAACTGGACTCGACGGTTGAACCGTTTCAATCATCAGAACTGGACTCGACGGTTGAACCGTTTCAATCATCAGAACTGGACTCGACGGTTGAACCGTTTTAATCATCAGAACTGGACTCGACGGTCGGACCGTTTTAATCATCAGAACTGGACACGACGGTCGAACCGACTCGACGGTTGAACCGTTTTAATCATCAGAACTGGACACGACGGTCGAACCGACTCGACGGTTGAACCGTTTTAATCATCAGAACTGGACACGACGGTCGAACCGACTCGACGGTCGAACCGTTTTAATCATCAGAACTGGACACGACGGTCGAACCGTTTTAATCATCAGAACTGGACACGACGGTCGAACCGACTCGACGGTTGAACCGTTTTAATCATCAGAACTGGACACGACGGTCGAACCGACTCGACGGTTGAACCGTTTTAATCATCAGAACTGGACACGACGGTCGAACCGACTCGACGGTTGAACCGTTTTAATCATCAGAACTGGACACGACGGTCGAACCGTTTTAATCATCAGAACTGGACTCGACGATTGAACCGTTTCAATCATCAGAACTGGACTCGACGGTTGAACCGTTTTAATCATCAGAACTGGACTCGACGGTTGAACCGTTTTAATCATCAGAACTGGACTCGACGGTCGGACCGTTTTAATCATCAGAACTGGACACGACGGTCGAACCGACTCGACGGTTGAACCGTTTTAATCATCAGAACTGGACACGACGGTCGAACCGACTCGACGGTCGAACCGTTTTAATCATCAGAACTGGACACGACGGTCGAACCGACTCGACGGTTGAACCGTTTTAATCATCAGAACTGGACACGACGGTTGAACCGTTTCAATCATCAGAACTGGACTCGACGGTTGAACCGTTTTAATCATCAGAACTGGACACGACGGTCGAACCGACTCGACGGTTGAACCGTTTTAATCATCAGAACTGGACACGACGGTTGAACCGACTCGACGGTTGAACCGTTTTAATCATCAGAACTGGACTCGACGGTTGAACC